>JAMQGT020007754.1:0-41848 GCA_024447675.2 Pterophyllum scalare | reverse complement strand
ATTGTGTATTATCTTTAGGCGTTCTATCTGTTTTATATGATTCTGAGGCCACACCTGATTATACAATCCTTACCTTCAGCACCGCCTGACCTCGATTTCCCCGCCACCCAGCACGATTTAACACACTTCCCTGTCCCAGCAGGCTTTGAGAGGGAGAAGTCACCGCCGCCTTCGCTCTGGCGGACGCAGCCGTCTTGGTGCAGCTCGATCACATCACCACATCCGTGGAAACAGTGACAGGTTCCAGCACAGCAGCAGCCGAATCAGGATCACAGACACACGCCTCTGCAGAATGACAGGATCCTTATACTGCAGAAAAATGTGTCAACTTCTACAATTGCTACAAACCAGCAGCATCAGATCATCATGATGTTTGCTAATAATATCTTCATTTAGTTACTGCTAACGCAGCTGCAAGATGCGAAAAATAAAATCAGCATCAGAAAACAGCCCAAGACTTAAAATGAGCCCTACAGGACACTTTTGTTTAGCACTGGATACATTTTAGTTTAGAACGAGGGGCCGGTGTGCCAAGGTTCTAGATGTGTCCCTGATCCAACACACCTGAATCAAATGGCTGAATTACCTCCTCAGATGCAGTCAAATTCCCTGTCAACTACTTTGAATACTGATCGAGGTGTGTTGGATCAGGGACACATCTGAAAACCTGCAGGACACTGGCCCTCGAGGCCTGGAGTTGGCCACCCCTGGTTTAGACAAACAAACATCAAGTTGGCTTTTGACAAGAACACTGTCGTCATTGTGTTATTTAAAACAATGTTTCCATGTCAGATAAAAATATCTGACCAGCTAGCGCTTTCAAATTACAGCATATTTGACTTTTGGAATAGTATAATATCTAAAGGGTTATTTCTGATTTGCCACAATAACCTCATAATCCTCATAAAATATTTAGTTGTTCATGTGCAGTGGATATATTCAGTTCACTTGCTGTTCTGTTATCGGTGTATATTTTTATTCACTAACATATGACATATCATTCAGTAGGTTCACTTTCCATTGAGTTTCATAACCAAGTCTATTCGGTATATAAACATTGCATTAGTTCATAGTGATGAGAACACGTACCACACCAACCACAACCCACCCAGCCCACCCACCAGGTTGGATGGTTTAGTCCTTCACATATGGCATTACATTTTCTGTTTGCTGCCATTAACTCGTCATCTATCCATTCATCCAGTCATGTCTGTTGCCTGTGTCATAGGAACATGTTCTCATCAACATGTTTCCAGCACTAGGACATAACTTCCTGCTCCATTCTGTTTGTAGTTATCCAGTTTGATTCAACATAAGATCAAAGGAACATGAACTAGAAACAGTCAGGTTGGTACCAGTTCCCAGCATCATCAGCAAAGCTATTCACTTATGAGTGAATGGAATTGTTGAACCAGCCCTGCTGAGCATTAAAATTACATGTGATGGTTGTTGATGGATATAAGTCCAGTTCCGTTGTATGTCTGTTTTTTATGGTTTTTTCTCTTGACCAGCAAGTCACCTATTGTGTTTTTCATTGGTTCTTCCTCTGTTCTTTTTCATTTCTTTTTTTTGCTTTTTTTTTATGCTGAACTCTGAATGATTTACTACATTGAACTGCTGAGGAAGGAAGGAAAGGAGAAAGGACAAACACAGCTAGTGAGAATCATAAAACGATTCAAATAATATTTTATATGTCGTCAGTATATTTGTATCATACTTTCCATTCATTTTGTTGGTTACACTCAATCGCTCCATTGCAGATAGATTCTGAGTCTAGTTTCATTCATTCCATTATCTAGTTGAGCCACAAAGCTATGCCACTATGAACGAATTGGTTCATTAGGTGTTACAAAGGAGTTTCCAACGGCTATCCTTTCCTTTCAGTAGATTGTAATCGTATGATTAGTGAACTAGAAAATAGTATAATTTTTGGCAGACAATGAGATAGGGCATGCCATCATCATGTTGCAGGCCTCCAAATTAAAAGCATAAAGCATTTCCTCATCCATTTCATTTCACCAGAGAAAAGCTGTTTTTCAAGGTAAAAAAAAAAACTTTTCAAGGAGAAATAAACCTTAAATGGACTATGTCGCCATGTAGGAACTCACAGTGTTGGACATTCGATTAAAATATGTCTACATGACAATTATTTAGAAGTAAAATTAAAGAAATGAGGTGTGGCTCAAGACTTTTGCACAGTACTGTATACATACTACTGGTTTAAAGACACTGGGAATTCTATAATCCCCTCTATTATCTATCTTTAATAATTCCATTAAAAAAAAATTGTTTTTTTCATAGTTCTGTTCATTGCTCTGAATGTACTACCCTACCTTCTTCATACACATGGTGTGTAAGTTTGTGTCTAGAAACATAAATATGAACATATTTCCTAAACATTTAAATTTGAGTTGAATATGTTTTATGGGCATGTGTCACATGTGGACTATCTGGACATTGTATTTAATGACAAAAAAGAAAAGGAAGTAAAATAAAATAAGCAGGCCAAAATGAGAAACAACCAACAGTTTTTAAGGGGATGTCCAGTGAATAAACAGGTGGAGCGGAAGTCGGGATGTACCTGTGGATCGCACACACACACACACACAAACACACACACACACAGCTGTGTGTTATTCTGTGGCTGGTTTTCATTGTTTCCATTCAGCCTGGTTGTGTAACCTGAAAGTGATGGCACACATTCAGTGATCAGACCAACATCATGAGTCTATCTTCTCACATCTGATGGATCTGCATTTATAACAGTAAATTACATGAAAAAAATGAACCTCAAATCTCACAACAACCCATATCTGCCCCTGCAAAAACATCCCAGTGACGGAGAAATATGCCACTTGGCTTTGACGGTAAGCTGGTCTCCCTATCATGCGCAACCATCATGAGACTTAACAGCCTCTGTACGCATGTGCAAGAGGCTATCTCTTTTGCTAGAAACATCAGAGGTAATGCAAATGAAAAAGCAAAACACAGTAGACCAAAACTAATGACACTTATAACCACAAATTAAGGATGTCACAATACAAAAATTTAAACTCAAATATAAGCTACTCCTGTACCAATTTCAATACCACAGGGCAAAAATTTGATCCCATCCTGCAACAACGGCGGTAACGGCAAATAACTTGTTTTCTTAAAAAGTTAAGTTCTTAATTTTTCATTCATTTTTTTAATAAGTTAGAGCTGACAAAATAGGTTTTTATGAATTTTATTTTTTTAAGGTTAGGGTTGGAAGAGTATTGATATTAAGAACACTGCTACAAAAATGGGAACTCATGGAGGTTTAGAGAACAATCTCTGCATCAATGTCGGTTCAGAAGGGTCAGACCCCTACTCCCTGCAACTGGAGGATCTGTGGTGGAAGGTCCAGCCAACAGGTATCTTGGGTGTACACCAGCAGACCTCACCTGGGGCAACACTTCCAGTCAGATCTAGGGAAGGCACGCAGCGCCTCAGGCCTGAATCCAGAAGCTCAGTCCTCTCCTCATCTAGAGATATGTAGTGGTTGCCCGTATTTTCTTTGATTACTGTGCTGTCCTGCAGCAGAGAAGAGTCTGCAGAGGGTGGTGAAGGCTGCACACAGACCGTTGGAGTCAGCTTCTCCATCATCCCACCAACATTTACACCTCCACAGAAAAGGGCCACCTGCATCTGAAGGAACCCACACACCCACACACACTTGTCCCCTCTCCTCAGGAGGAGGCAGCATTAAGAGAGAGCCCAGGGGCCATCCACGGCCTATCAGGAGTCAGAAGACCCGGGGCCACACATCCCATGCAACTGGACCCCCCCCAACCCCCTCACCCACCTACATGAGCTGAGAACAGGCCCCAGGGCCCCATGCACCCAGACACTATTATTTCAGTTTTTTGTTTTATATTTATTCAAGTAATTTATTTTATCTTTTTTAAATTAAATTAACAAATAAATAACAGAGTGAATGGAACAGAATTCTAAGCATAACAGAAGCCTAATCTAAGAAAGATAACTAAACAGGCAAAACTGAGAATGATCTTCAACCCAATCCTGGGTCCAGACCCCAGGCCCACGACACCTGTGTGTTATGTACGTTATACCAGGCTGGAAAAGCAGGCCAGCATCGCAGTTTTCTTTATTCTTGACCGATATATCAAAATACAGTCTGGGAAATAATTGTTTGATCCTCTGCTCAAGTTGTAAGTTAGCAAAGAAATCAACAGTCTCAATTTTCAGGATAGTTTCAGTGTTAATTCTGAGAGACAGAATATCAATACAAAAACTGAGGAAAAAAATTACATAAAAGTTAAAAATTGATCATTATGATCCATCCCTTCGCTTGACCATGGTGAGAGGCAGGGAACGCTCTGTACAGGTCGGAGATGAATATTATGACAGCATTTTATTGCAAAGGTGAAAACTCCTACCAGAAGGAAAACTGAAATCAACACAAGATAATAAAATAAATAAATCATGGATTCAGATATAGAAACAAGTTGAAAACTTTGGGTAACACACCCAACTCAGGACAAAGCTCTATCACCAGGAACGGGCTACAACACCATTAGTGAGAAGCTTGGTGAGAAGTGAGACCTGTTGTGTCGTATTATTCAGAAGGGAAGATCAGCCATCTTCAGTCTGGAGATTTTGGTCATGGGGTGAGACCACAGAACGGTCGTGATAGAGCCAAAACTACATGGTGAGGAGCTTGTGCATTGATCTGAAGGCAGTTGGGACCACAATCACCAAGAACAACATTGATAACACACCACACTGTAATCCGACTGAAATCTTGCAACACAAGGCACGTGTACAGGCCCACCTTAACCATTTCATGCACAGTGGTCACTGACACTGGACGGCTACTTCAAAAGCTGTGCTCCTGCACATGCATGTGTTTTATTATTATAGTTGCATATTAGCCGAGACAGTGGATGCTTCTGCATGCATCATCCTTCATCTGCTACCTATTCGCCAGTCATTTTTGTTACTTGAATGTAATTAACCGGATCAGGTCAATGCTAGAGTAAGTGACAGATGGATCCGCAGCATTGGATATTCGTGTTTATTGGTTTGTTAAACACATATTTCTCTCTCTGTTTAAAATAAGTTCATAAACAAAATTACAATATCAATTGTTTTTTTGTTTGTTTTTCATGCCTAAACACTCAGGGTTGGCTGAGACTTTATAATCATGTATGAAACGTTGTTTGCCAGTGAACATCAAAATAATTTTGGAAGAAGTGTGCGGTCAGATGAAAATAACACTGAGTCTTCTGGATCAACACTGGACAAAAAGCCTAAATATCTGATACTACTGCGGATGATAAGTCTATTGATCACACAATACTGGATATATCCTCAATTGAGTATGATCTTTGACAGATATGTTTTGAGATTTCTCCATAAAACGACAAGATCGGACCCTAAAAATCCAAACTTTGATCTTAATATCCGTTACATATGTGTTATCTATGTAATATATATGTGACGGATGTTCATTCAAACGTTGCATGAATTATCCCAGATACACATATATTACATAGATAACACATATGTAACGGATGTTCATTCAAAGTTTGGATTTTTCAGGGTCCAATCTTGTCCGTTTATGGAGAAATCTCCAAAACATATCTGTCAAAGATCTGGTGCACTTCGTCGGGATATTGTCCGTATCTGTGATGGATACAGACTTATCATACCACAGATAGTACCGTATTTTAGGGCTTTTATTCCAGTGTTGATGCCAAAGAGCTCAGTGTTATTTTCATCTGACCACAGCACTTTCTTCCAAGCCTTCTCTGAATTATTTAGATGTTCACTGGCAAACTTAAACCTTTTCATACCATGGATTATGAGAACCTCAGCCAACCCTGAGTGTTTAGGCATGAAAAACAAACAAAAAAACAATTCAATTGTAATTTTGTTTATGAACTTATTTTAAACAGAGAGAGAAATATGTGTTTAACAAACCAATAACAGAATATTGAATCCTCGGATCCACTGTCACTACTACTAGCATTGACCTGATCCCGTTAATTACATTCAAGTAACAAAAATGACTGGCCAATAGGTAGCAATGTAAGGATGATGATGCACAAGCATCCACTGTCTTGGCTAATATGCAACTATAATAATAAAACACATGCATATGCAGGAGCACAGCTTTTGAGTAGCTGTCCAGTGTAGTGACCACTGTGCATGAAATGGTTAAGATGGGCCTGTACACGTGCCTTGTGTTGCAAGATTTCAGTCCATTACAGTGTGGTGTGTTATCAATGTTGTTCTTGGTGATTGTGGTCCCAACTGCCTTCAGATCAATGCACAAGCTCCTCACCATGTAGTTTTGGGCTTATCCACGACCGTTCTCATGATCATTGTCACCCCATGAGCCAAAATCTCCAGACTGAAGATGGCTGATGTTTCTTCCATTTCTGAATAATCGCACCAACAGTTGTCACTTTCTCACCAAGCTTCTCACTGATGGTGTTGTAGCCCATTCCAGCCTTTTCATGATCTACAACTTTGTCCCTGACATCCATTCACTTCCTGGGTGTGTTTACCCAAAGTTTTTTTTGGACTTTTAGTTTTTCTATATCTGAATCCATGATTTATTTATTTTTTACCTCTATTATTCCTCTTGGTGTTTTGATTTCAGTTTCCTGTTTCTGGAATTTGAGTTTTGGCAACTTTGCAATAAATGCTTGTCATAATATTCATCTCCGACCTGTACAGAGCGTTCCCTGCCTCTCACCCTATGTAAGCGGAAGAGAAGGGATGGATGGATGAGATGCAATTCAATTTTTAACTTTTATGTAATTTTTTTCCTGGACTTTGTATTGATATTCTGTCTCTCAGAATTAACATGAAACTATCCTGAAAATTAGAGACTGTTCATTTCTTTGTAACTTACAACTTGAGCAGAGGATCAAACAATTATTTCCCAGACTGTATTTTGATATATGGTCAAAGTAAAAAGAAAACTGCAATCTGGCCTGCTTTTCCAGCCTGGTATAACGTACATAACACACAGGTGTCGTGGGCCCTGGGGTCTGGACCCAGGATTGGGTTCAAGATCATTCTAGTTTTGTATTTTTAGTTATCTTTAGATTAGGCTTCTGTTATGCTTAGAATTCTGTTTTTTATTCACTCTGTTATTTATTTGTTAATTTAATTTAAAAAGATAAAATAAATTACTTGAATAAATATAAAACAAAAAACTGAAATAATAGTGTCTCAGGTGCATGGGGCCCTGGGGCCTTGTTCTCAGCTCATGCTGGTGGGTAGAGGGGGTTGTGCGGGGGGGGGGGGTGCGGTTGCCATCAGGATGTGTGGCCCCGGGTCTTCTGAGCTCCTGATGGGCCGTGGATGGCCCCTGGTTCTGCTCTTAATGCTCCTCTGCCTCCTGCCTGAGGAGAGGGGACAAAGTGTGTGTGCTGGGTGTGTGGGTTCCTTCAGGATGCAGGTGGCCCTTTTCCTTCATCTGGAGGTGTAAATGTTGGTGGTGGTGGAGAAGCTGACTCCAACGGTCCTCTGTGCAGCCTTCACCACCCTCTGCAGAGCTTTCTTCTCTGCTGCAGAGCAGCTTTTGTGCCACACAGTGATGCGGGAACCCAGGACGCTCTTCACTACATATCTGTAGAATGAGGAGAGGACTGAGCTTCTGAGTCCAGCGCGCCTCAGCCTTCTGAGGAAGTAGAGGCACTGGTGTGCCTTCCTGATCTGACTGGAAGTGTTGTTGCCCCAGGTGAGGTCATTACTCAGGTGTACACCCAAGTACCTGTAGCTGGGGACCACTTCCACCACAGATCCTCCAGTTTGCAGGGGGAGGATGGGGTATCTGACCCTTCTGAAGCCCACGATCTCCATTGATGCAGAGATTGTTCTCTCTGCAGCAAACCTCCATGAGTTCCACCATTTTTGTAGCAGTGTTCTTAATATCAATACTCTTCCAACCCTAACCTTAAAAAAAAATAAAACCCATAAAACCTATTTTGTCAGCTCTAACTTATTAAAAAAATGAATGAAAAATTAAGAACTTAACTTTTTAAGAAACAAGTTATTTGCCATTACCGCCGTTGTTGCAGGATGGGATCAAATTTTGCCCTGTGGTATTGAAAATGATAAGGAGTATTTTATATTTGAGTTTAAATTTTTGTATTGTGACAACCTTAATTTGTGGTTATAAGTGTCATTAGTTTGGTTACTTGTGTTTTGCTTTTCATTTGCATTACCTCTGATGTTTCTAGCAAAAGAGATAGCCCTTGCACATGCGTACAGAGCTATTAAGTCTCATAATGGTGCACATGATGGGAGACCAGCTTACCGTCAAAGCCAAGTCGCATATTTCTCGTCACTGGGATGTTTTTTTGCAGCAGATATGGTTTGTTGTGAGATTTGAGGTTCATTTTTTTCATGTAATTTACTGTTATAAATGCAGATCATCAGATGTGAGAAGATGACTCATGTTGGTCTGATCACTGAATGTGTGCCATCACTTTCAGGTTACACAACCAGGCTGAATGGAAACAATGAAAACCACACAGAATAACACACAGCTGTGTGTGTGTGTGTGTGTGTGTGTGTGTGTGTGTGTGTGCGATCCACAAATACATCCCGCTTCCACTCCACCTGTTTATTCACTGTCAAAGGACATCCCCTTTAAAATTAAAACTTTCTATAAACAAAGTCTCTCTTGATATTTTTGGTTGTTTCTCATTTTCAGTACTTTTATTTTATTTTACTTTCCTTTTCTCTTTTTGTCATCGTGCATCAATATCAGGATAAAGTCCACATGTAAACTTACATGCCCATAAAACATATTCATTCAAATTTAAATGTTTAGGAAATATGTTCATATTTATGTTTCTAGACACAAACTTGCACACACCATGTGTATGAAGAGGTTAGAGGTCATACATTCAGAGCAATGAACAGAACTATGAAAAAAGACAATTTTTTTTAATGGAATTATTAAAGATAGATAATGAGAGGGGACTATAGAATTCCCAGTGTCTTTAAACCAGTAGTATGTATACAGTACTGTGCAAAAGTCTTGAGCCACACCTCATTTCTTTAGATTTACTTCTCGCTAAAACTTCTCATGTACAGACATCTTCATCGAATGTCCAACACTGTGAGTTACTACAGTATGAGCGACAGGGGTAAGAATTAGGTTAAGGGTTAATTTCTCCTTGAAAAGTTTTTTTTTTTTTTTTACCTTAAAAAAGCACTTTTTCTCTGTTTGGTCATGAAATAGGATGAGGAAATGCTTTTATGCTTTTAATTTCTGAAGGCCTCCCGAACACCTGGACAACAGTCACATCCCAAATTCTTTATCTCATTTGTCTGCCCAAAAATTATTGCTCTGCTCACATCACTTTAATTAATTTTAGCAAATTTGTAAGTTTAATATCTATTAAAAGGAAAAAGAAAGATCCTAATTTGAAGCTCTTTTGTAGCACCCTAATCAGACCAGAACTCGTTATTCGTGTCATCACATCTTCTGCTACGGTTTTGTCAGTGATGAGAGAAATGAGTCAGAGCTGACTGGGGACTGCCTCTGCACAATAAAAGCTTAATGTGAATATAGCACAAACAAAAATAAAGTAGAAAGTGTCTAATATTAAAAGAAATATTAACCTGGCAAACTTCCCGTTTGTCTGAAGAAAATATTTGCTCTTTCAAGATGAGCTCTATAGATTCTCTACACGCTCCTCTTGTTAGTGTTTGTCCTTTTATTTTATTTGTTTATTTGTGTTATTTTTCACATAGATGTAATTGTGTTGTAATAATTCCAGAGTTGACAGGCTGAAAAAAAAGCAAGAAAGAAAAAAAGAGAAAATAGAAAAAGGGGACAGAGAGGACGGAGCACACGTGGAAAACCACAATGATTCATCAACTGCTGCACCTGTAAAAAGAAGAAGAAGAAAAAACACATAAAAAACAAACAGTACAACACAAATAAATATATGTGCAACAAACAAAGCATGGCCACATGTTTAATTTTAATGCTGCGGCACACAGCGCTAGTTTAGAAAAACAATTCCATTCACCACTGGCTCAACAGTGAAGTGTTTGTTAGATGATGTTAAGAAGGTATTTAACCTCCCAAGGCCTGAACTCTTCTTTATTATACATTTTAATTTCTCCTTGATATTTGTGTTTGAATGGACCTGATATGTTTACAAACAAAACAGAGCAGGAAGTTATATTTTGTTACATACTTTTAAAAAAAACATCTTTAGATGAGAAAAATTAGTGTATTTTATAGCATAACACCACAGAGTCAACATGGCTCAATAAAGTATAAAAAATAGTGAGCAGAATTGAGTATAAGGTGCAGCAAAGCCAAAATGTAATGTCCCCATATGTGGAGGCTGAAGACCCATCCAACCCTGACTGTGATCATGAGCTGACATCAGTTATCACATTTGTTGGCTGTTGATTGCATACTATACCATATCACTTATGGACTGGTGCAATGTTATCTTGTCCAAATAAGTTTGGTTATGAAGTTTCAATAAAGGAAACTGAACAGAAGCCTCTGCTCACAGAATGACTGTATGTCTCAGTTCTGTTTCCTGTGTAAAATGCAGGAAACTGTCACCAAATTCACAGAAACAGGCCAGTCTGAAGGCTTGGATTGTATTTGCACTTCACATAAACCATTCAATTTTCTTTTATAGGGGTTTGGGTTATTGTAGCAGCAGTCAGAAATAACCCTTTAGATATTATACTCTTCCAAAAGTCAAATATGTGTGATTTTCGAAGCGCTAGCTGGTCAGATATTTTTATCTGACATGGAAACATTGTTTTAAATAACACAATGCACGACCGTCTTGTTCTTGTCTGCAAAAGCCAACTTTGATATTTTGTTTGTCTAAACCAGGGGTGGCCAACTCCAGGCCTCGAGGGCCAGTGTCCTGCAGGTTTTCAGATGTGTCCCTGATCCAACACACCTGAATCACATATAGAAGTCATTAACAGGAGAATTTGACTGCATACTGAGGAGGTAATTCAGCCATTTGATTCAGGTGTGTTGGATCAGGGACACATCTAAAACCTGCAGCACCACCGGCCCTCGAAGGCCTAAACTTGAATACCCCTGGTCTAAACAAAAGTGTCTGTAGGGCTCATTTTAAGTCTTGGGCTGTTTTCTGATGCTGATTTTATTTTCACATCTGCAGCTGCATTTACATCCAAGAACTAAATGAATATTATTAACAAATACATGATAATATAATCTGTCTGGTTTATCACAGTGTAGAAGTTGACACATTTTTCTACAGTGTAAGAGATTAGCTGTCATTCTGCAGAGGCGTTTCTGTCTGTGATCTGATTGGCTGCTGCTGCTGCTGCTGGAAAATCTTCTGCCTCACTGTTTCCACAGGATGTGGTGATGTGATCGAGCTGCACCAAGACGGCTGCGTCACAGACGAAGGCGGCGGTGGTTTCTGCCTCAAAGCCTGCTGGGACAGGAAGTGTGTTAATGTGTGTGCGGGTGGGCGGGGAAATCGAGGTCAGGCGGTGCTGAAGGTAAGGATGTATAATCAGGTGTGGCCTCAGAATCGGTGTGAGAAAACAGATCAGACGCCTAAATATAAAGTGACTGCAGCCGGTTGCACCGTCGCTGCTTTTGTGCCACAAACACGAGCCAAATATCCGCCTTCAGGTGCGACTGCAATTGGACACACCGACAGCTGCACCTGGAGACCCCAAAATCATCTGTTCCAAAAAATATTAATGATTAAATGAATCTATGTCATATTACTTTAAACTTTATATTTTCTATGCTTGACCTGCTTCACCAAGAGGGTTCAGATTTTATTTTATTTTATGAATTATGACATGAATGGAGATAATAAACTATAAGAAATGTTGATTTTTGACTGTTGTTAATTTATTTAATTTCTTGTGAGGTGATGCTTATGAATATTTGTGTTTCTCTAATTTATTATGCTCACTATTACAGGATCATTGACTGTTTCTCCTTCCTTTTCATTGATTTTTTATTCATGTCTGACTATATATATATATATATATATATATATATATATATATATATATACATATATATACATCTTATTAAAAAATAATAATGTGCTTATTATTCTTTTCTGCCCTTTTGTTAAACCGTAAATTTGAAAGTTCTTGGGCAACAACAATAACTATATTTTAGCATTAAAAATATAATTTTAATCACGTAAAGAGCTTGGGCATACCAGTGGATTAGCTATTACAGAAACATAGAATAAAAGATTTGGGCAGTTATCAATACTGCTATTTTAGGGCAGCTGTGGCATAAACTACATATACACGCGATCGATCCTCAGATGGAGGGTTCACGTGATTTTCTCTAAGTTGATATAGAACAGGAAATTACATAAGATGATTATTCAGAAACAGACCTTAACTCTTCTCTTTCTTATATCCAAACCTCATCAGCAGGTGTCATTTACAGTAATCAAACTGAGTTATTGTTTCATTTATTTTTATTTTATTTTAGTTTCCTTATCAAGCATCTTCCGCCTAACAGCAGCATCACATAGAAAATGACCAGAAAAGTGCTCCAATGAAAGCCGACCTTCTCTCAGTTTGATAAAACACAGTTAGAATTCAGTGAGCGCACAATGAAGGCTGCTGAAGGATTAGATAATATTTATCATGATATATTTATAATCTGTCAGAATGAGTTGCTATAGTGTTCACAGGTGGAATTATTCACATATTGCAGCCTCTGCCTCTGTTTTATTCCTTCAGTTTCGTCAGTTCATTCACAGAAACAGAAATGTTTATAACTTGACTTCATGCCATCAGAGGAGGTCAGTGACACCCTGCAGAGGGAGCGGGGGGTGGGGTGGGGGCCACCTTTTCATCATGTTTTATATTGTGGTCATGTTGCTTTGTCGTAGTAGAAATAGATGAAAATTCAAATTCAGAATGTAAAGACTGCAATGATGTGAATGGTTTTAAATAGCACCAGGTGCTGCAGGGTGACTGCAGTGGTGGTTTTGTCTGAAAGTAGACAGTCGGACTTTCAGGCTCTGACGGGCTGAAGTCAGTGTTTCCATCATTTCACTAAAGTAAGAGTGAGAAAAGTTTCATTTGTAAACGTCACTTAAATGAAGGTCAGAGGATTTCTCCTTCTCTCTTTCTGCTCTAATTGTGTATCACACTTCATTTTTATATTTGAAGCTGCACGTTTATTCAAAACTAGAAATAAAATATAAAATATGTCATTAGACAATAAACACATTCATACCCTTATGAAACACCTAAAGTGAGGTTAAAACTAAAATGATTCTGTGTCTAATCTAAAGCATCTACATGTAGACAGTTTTAACCAGAATAATGTTAGACACTCAGAGAACAGCATATTTATGGCTCTTCATGGTGCATCCTAATATTGTGTCAGTAGTGTTTTAATATTACTGTAGAGCCAATGTTAAGTTTTTTAAATCATAGTAATTTTTTATTATTTTAATAAAGTGCTTATGTAATTTTCTTTAATGTATAAATGCATATGTCAGATGTAGGTCAGTTAGAAGATTAAGTCACCTGTAATTTATTAGTGAATATGTTGAGTTTCTATGTTTCTGTAATAATTTGTGTGCATTCTTTGATCAGTTCAGTTGTCTTTGTGCTCAGATGGACGTTGAAATTGAAACTTGAAAACGCTGCAAAAAGAAACTCTCAAATAAACATTTCAAAATGGCTACCAAGTCCTGAGACCTGCTTCAGAAGGACTTTGATGCCCTGCAGTTCATGGGAGATGATCAGAGTTAATGAAATGTTGTGTTGATTCACACACACACACACACACACACACACACACACACACACTGGAATGAAGGGGTCTCATAAGTGAAGGGGTCATTAAAAACCCACAGAGAAAAATGATCTTTGAGAAAGTGTGCTGTTTCTGTGCTCCTGAACAGCTGATGCAGAAACTGTTACACAGCCTGAGCTTTGGCTCTTTCAGGTTTGTTAAAGTTCTTTAAGGAATTGTATTGGTTTTATTTTGTATATTATATTAGGACTTCCTGTTGTTTTAATCTCGTAGGTGTTACTCGCCTTCACTTCTTCCCTTTTTTTGTATGCATTCCTGCTGGACTTGCTGTGCTCCCACGATGCACTACACACATATGAAAGAGACATTTGCGGGAATCTAACCTGCTCCATGTTTTCTGTTTCAGTTTGAAGAAACACAACTTCATTTAGTGAAAAGCTACATGTGAGCACAACACACAAAAACAAAACAACAAAGGTGTCAGACACACATTCAAAGAATGGGTTCAGTTTAATCAAATCTGTGATGCAGGAGCAGGGGTGGCCAGGTTTTAGATGTGTCCCTGATCCAACACACGTGAATCAAATGGCTGAATTACCTCCTCTGTATGCAGTCAACTTCTCCAGAGTCCTGCGAATGACTTCTGTATGTGATTCAGGTGTGTTGGATCAAGAACACATCTAAAACCTGCAGGACACTGGCTCTCGAGGCCTGGAGTTGGCCACCCCTGTGCTGGAGGCTGTTTGTCTGTGTGGAGACCTCATTCACGCTGCACTGCACATGTTTTCTTTCTGGTTGTTCTGCTTGTTTGTCCATTGTCATCGCACAACTTTCAGTTTCAGTCATTATTCATTTCATTACATTGTTTCTGCATGTGTCCATTATGACATCACTGTCCTTGTGTGGTTGCCCTTTGTTACAGTCTGGAGTCCCTGCAGACATGTTCATAGTCACCATCATTGTTCCCATTCTGAAGGCAGAGTGTGTTTCTGTGTCAGTGCAGTGTCAGAGATGTGGCTCTAACCACGCGGCCCTGTGGCAGCAAAACATCATCGTCTATTTGTTTGTCGGTGGGTTTTATTTGTTGTTTTCTGCAGCTTCACCGCTGACAGGAAGCAGCAGCAGCAGCATGCAGCTTGCAGGAGGTTAAAGAGACAGAGCAGAGGAAGCGAGGCTGCAGCAGTGGGAGGCTCTGAGGTCAGGTCAGAACCTGACAAACATCCGGCAGCAGACACGGAAGAAGGAAAACCAACCTCAGAATGTTTCCAACACACGTGGTGGAAAAAAAAAAAGTGCAGCTGAAACAGTCGGAAAACTTTCAGGAACTTTGTAACGCTCAGAAAATAAAAATATGAGTACTTAAAATAATTATAATACAAGCAAATATAGAGAGGTAAAGTGCAGCTGCTAATCTGTGTATCAGATTTTTATCTGCTGAGTGTTGAGTTAAAGTAAAATGTTGCCACAAACACAAAAGTTGACAAACTGTCATTTTGGCATTAAATCATCAGCAAGACAGCATGTTATGAGTACCAAGTTTTATTTCCAGGTCACTGCTACAAACAGCAAACTGGCTTCAAAACTAAAGTTATAAAACTAAACCAGGCAGCAGGTGAGAAGAGAAACAGACATGATGTCTGCCAGCTGAGCATGCGTGTTATTCGTGATCATTAGTGTTGTGCTCAAACACTGAATCTGCTGCAGAGATTTCCTCCCATTCAGACACCAGAGCTTCACTGAGCTCCAACAATGGTATCACGTGAGATCTGGACACCAGCTGGAGTCGGGCTGGTCTCTGTGCAGACCTGCCACACTCTTCCATCAAACACCAGGACAGAGAGTCACTGTCATCCAGAGCTGGAAAACATCCCAATCTAGAAGCCACAAACCTGGAGAAAAAGAAAAGAATCAAAGGTCAGTAGTGAGAGGTGATGGCATGCTGTGATGTTTATTGTCATCTTATTTTCATATTTGGATTTTACATGCAGAATCCAGCAACCAATCAGCTCTGACATGTTTCCCTCATCACTGATGGAAGCAGAGCAGGAAGTCTTCATATCGGAGATGAGACCAACTGCTCGGAGAAGGGCTCAACATCACTCGAGATCGTCCACAAACTGGAAAACCATCTTTGTGGCACTGCTTTGTGTGTGATCACACCCTAAAATCAATATGACAGCTGGCTGGCAGTGGGTTGTTTGGAGCTTTGGGCCAAACTCTGTTTGTTTTTGTTGCTTGTGATGGATTTTACGAAGAAACTAATGAACAAGAGCAGAAGCAGACAGACATGTGGGCTGTCACATAATAACCTCTGCATAAAAAAGTCTGAAAATGTTCCTGCATATTGAATCATTCATGCAAAAACATCTAATCAGATATTTCTGGCCCACAGGCCTTATGTTTGACACCACTGCTTCAGGCCCAGTAAATCTGATATGGAGCTTTCCAGAAGATAAACTCATAAAAAAGATATTCAGAATTCAACCATGACCTCAAAAGTAATAGCTGTCGTTACTGCAGCACCTTAAGGAACTTATAGTCTCAGCTGAGTTAATGGATTCTGTGTCTTTATTGTGAATTGCAGGGAGCCTGTTTGCTTTGATGGAGCTGGGGGGGATTTGCTGGGTGGAGGCTTTCAGCTCATCTTTTCTCTTCGTAATGTGATAAAACATTAAAGCGTGAAGACTACCAGCTCAGCATCGATTCAAAGTGAGTTTAAAAATTAGTCATGGTTGGATGTTGGCAGCACAGAGAAGTCAACAAAGTTTCAGTTTGAGGTTTCCTTCCATTATGACTGAAAAATTCAGTCATATGAAATGAAGCAGTCTTTGTGGAACAAACTCCATAAGGAGGGTGAATGTGTCAAAAAAAAATACAAATAAAATCTAGTTTTAGATGAGTTTCAAACATTAGGTGCTTTTACAGAACTGCAGGAGAACAGATGATGAATTCTGATTCTTCTTCTTCATAATGACAGCAATTTAAGTGGCACTAGACAGTAAACGTTATACATTATCTGTATTATGGGTGTTTTACTTCATTGCAAAATTGCAACATAGATCTAATATGACATCACTTTCATGATTTTTCCCATAAAATGCACACATTGCATTGAGAGCCTGACAGACTGTACACTGCAGCTGCAGCAGCTGTGAGTGTCCTGTAGGTGGAGCAGTGTAGGAGCGCCCTTTGCTTTTGTGATGCAGCACCAGCACCATCATGTGTCCCTTATAAAAAATGCAACACAAACCCAGCTCTGACTGGAAATATAGTCCCAGTAATGTAAGAAGGCTGTTCAGTACGATGGATCTGCACTTGTACTTACCAGCTTTATCTCACAGTGAGAATGAAATATTAGATGCTGGGCTTTATCATCGTGTTGATGTTAAAGTTCTTTTCTGATTTTCCCAGTTTTATTCCCATGTGTTGTTTTGTTTTGTGAAAAAAATGTATGTCCTGTTACTGAAAGACTGAAACACTGACTTTTTTGCCATATGATCCATTTAAATGTACATCAAATGGTTTTGAATTATGATATGAATTAAATTGAATTAAATTAAATTAATGTTTATTTACTATATACAGTTCTGACTCACAACAGAATAAGACATTTTAAACTGTAAGGTAAAAGCACCACAGCATTCTGGAGAAAGCCAGACATGTCAGATGACTCGCTGTGAACAAGCACATGGCAACAGTGGAAAGGAAAAACTTTCCATTAATAGGAAAGGAGGGGTAGCCGTAGGGAAAAGGGAAAAAAAGATTTAAAAACAAAAAGAGCATAGTGAGACACACTGTAGGGAGGAATCAAGGTGTCAAGGTGGCTCAGTCAAAGTCCAGACCTCAACCTGACTGAATGCTGTGGTGAGCTGAGTGCTTCATTCTGTGTCCGGTGAGCTGCTCACAGATGGTGTGACACCTCAAGAAATATTCCAGAATTGAAATATACACAAGAGAATAAAACGTGTAGAAGCTCTTCTCCTTTCAGGCTTGTGTTTCAGGTACTTTTTCATCCACTGCAACATCAGCTGATGGCACAGGCAACTTAATGCTTTTGATTTTAGTACATCATAATGAAAAAATATTTTAGATTTTACACAAAATATTTCTTAGCCCTTTTCTAATTTAAATTTTTACATATTACCTAAAGCTTCCACTAAAGAGATTTCCTTCTTGAGGTTCTCAGATGACTGAAAGACGCTGCGATGGGAAGCCCTGGACTAAACTGCAGCCATCATAGAGACTCACTCAGACTTTTATTAGTACACAGTGAGTCAGTCACTTCCATTTTAAGCTTTTTATTTAGGGCTCACATAAAGATTTAGATTCACTTTGCTGTCATTCAGACACCACATCAACAATGCAGTGCAGAAAAAATCACTTTCTATCAGGTCACAGTAAAAAGAAATAAAAACACCAGATAAATAAAAGCATCACCCTGTATTACAGTATATAATACTGTAGATTGCACTGTAGGTGTATACACATATTGCACAGTAAGTAGTAGATGTTGTATAATAAATTGTCTTTGTAGTGTTCAGCAGTCTGATGGTGGTTGGAAAGAAGCTGACTCGTAACTCTGTGGTTCTGCATGTCAGGCTGCAGGATCTTCTACCTGAGGGCTGGACAGTTCCTTGGTTTTCTCAACATTCAGGATCAAGTTGTTGCTGCACCAATCCACAAAAAGTTTCACCTCTTCCCTGTAGTATTGCTCCTCACCATCCTGGATGAGACCCACCACTGTCATACTTTATGATGTCACTTGTGCTGCACTTTTCACAGCAGTCGTGGGTCATCAAGGTGTAGAGTAGGAGGCTGAGAACACATCCCTGCAGAGCGCCTGTTCTGACCTGTTGGTTCCTCCCCAAACAAACTGAGGCCTGTCTGAGAAGAAGTCCAGAATCCAGTTCCTCAGGGAAGTAGTCAGTCCTAATGAGCCCTGTTTGCTGGTAAGATGCTGTGGGATTAAAATATTGAAGGCTGAACTAAAATCTGCAAATAGTATCGGTGCCACTGTATTCTTGTTTTTCAGATGTTCCAGGGTCAGATCGAGAGCAGTGGATATAGCATCCTCAGTAGAGCAGTTTGGGCGGTATGCAAATTAAAGTGGGTCAAGTGAAGGGGGTAGGATGGAGGTGAAATGGCTTTTGATCAGCCTTTTGAAGCACTTCATTATCACTGAAATAAGTACAGGAGGGCGAGAGTCACTGGGTGTGGACTGTGGATTTCTTTAGAACAGGGATGATGGCTGAGGCTTTGTAGCAGGATGGAACCACAGCTTGATACAGAGAGATGTTAAATATGTCTGTCAGGACATGCACGCCCTTTGAGTACACAGCCTGGTATCCGGTCGGGGCCGGCATATTTTCCTGGGTTTGTCCTCTTCAGGATGTTGCTGACATCTGCTGGGTTCAGACACAGCACCTGTTCCTCATGGTGCTGGGTGGTCTCTCCTGCATGTGTGTTGTTGAGAGCTTCAAACCATCCAAAGTAATTGTTTAATTGATTCAAGAACTCAGTATCGATATCACAGGACTGAGGAAGGGTTTTGTAGTCTGTGACAGTGTCTCTGGTGTCTCTGTGGTCCTGAAAATGTGTTTGTATTTTTTTGTCCATGGTCCTTTTTAGCCAATCGGATCACTTTGTTCAGCCTAGCTTGTGTTGTTCTGTAGGCAACTGTATTTCCTGATCTAAAGGCAGTCTTGCACTTTCAGCAGGGCTTGCACCTTAGAAGTCATTCACGATTTCTCATTCCCTGGTTTTGATGTTTTTTGTGATCTGGACGTCCTCTATATATTTATAAATTTAGCCCGATACAGTCTCAGCATATTCCCCAGTGTCAGTTTCCTGGTCCTTGGTGGCAGCCTCTTTGAACACAGATCAGTCAGTGCATTTGAAGCATCCTGGCAGTATTATCATGGCCCACTCTGGTCACACTCTCAGGAGCTGTGACGAGGGTCTGGTGAGCAAAGGTCTGTATGCCAGAGTCAGCATCACAGAGATGTGGTCTGATGAGCCTAAGTGGGGGTGGGGGGCTGCTTTAAATACTGCTGATATAAAGTCCATATATTGATAAAAGTGTGGGACAATTTTTCAGATACTTGCCTGGTTATATTCCCCAATAACAATGAATACCGCCCCAGGATGTGTATTTTGCAGACCACTGATGTAGTGACAGAGGATATCCAGGGTCACATTGGTGTCAGCTTCCGGAGGAATATAAACAGCAATGACAAATATGACCGAGAATTCCCGTGGAAGATAGAAGGGCCGGCATTTGACTGACAAAAGCTCAACATGTGGTGAGCAGTGAGAAAAGGTCCATTTTGAGTCTGTACTTCATCTATTGTTGATGTGAATGCATACACCTCCTCCCTGTGTTTAACCACTGAGAGTGCTGCTCCTACCAGCCTGGTGTGTTGTTAGCCCCAACATCAGAATAGGGAACAGTGTGATCACTTTAAGCTTAAGTGTCCACAATTCGTCTTAAATTGATGTTTTTTTGTTTTTTTTTTAGCACAACACTGTAGAGTTTTGTCATAATGGAGGAAAAACTAAAGTAATCATTTCTGCAGATGATGGGAGAGGTCAGAGGTCAGACTGATTATAGCTAACAGGCTGCAGTAATTAAAGCTTTGCAGCTGTACTGAGCAGAACATCAGCCAAAGAACTGCTTCAGGTTTTACTCCTGTGAGTCAAGGAGAGAAATTTGAGGCAGCAGTGGACACACACACTCAGCTGCACTTTCTTTCTGCTGAGGCTGCAGAAGATGCATCAGGTCAGTCAGAACATTACAAGTACAAATTCATGGAGGCAGCCTGCCTCATGTCAAGGCTACTGTTACCAATTCCAGAATGCCTGGTCTGAATTCCAAAGCCAGTCTTGGCATGGTGCTAATCTTATAGGAAGGTTTCCAACATTTAACAAAGAAATGAAGTGTTTGCTGACTTTGTAATGACACATGAATGATCCAGTGCAGTGTCTTCACATGTTAGCCCTTATGCACATTAAAGTACAAACTCATCATTCTGATCCACACCGTGTACCTGAGTTAGTGGACATTCAGCTATCACCTTGGATCAGTGATGCATATCCGCTGTCTGTAACATCAAATTCATGTCGCGGGCATGACTCAAACATGCCCAGCAGGTGGAGAACTGGAAGCTCCTTGTGAGTTTTTTCATGTGGCATTAGCGCCACTTTGTGGCATTTTTTTGAAACTACATACTGCAACTATAGTAATCAGATCTCACTGTGTCAAGAGGACTGTTGGACACAACCATATGAATGTGACTGTTCTGTACAATTGCACCCGTATTTGGAATTTTATAGTATTTGTTTCACTTTATTTTACTCAATGAATTTTCTCAGTCTTGTGTTTTGTGTGTCATAAATTGCTCGTGTTCATGCAGTTTCACTCTGTCCGCACTGACTCAGTCATTCTGGTTGATGTTTAAAATCTAAAAGGAACAGAAAGAGTTTGTTGTTGTTTTTTGTTTTGTTATGTTTTGTTCCTGTCATGGAAACCTAATTAATTAATTAAATACTTACAGCTGTTGAAAGCTATCCTTGTGATCCCAAAGGAAATTAGGGCATCCAGACTTTGCTGATATTTTGGTTTATGACATTTAACAGTTTTCAGCATTTAAACTTATTTCAACTGGAGAGAATTTTGTGTATTGGACTGTCCCATCAGCTGTGTCTCAGATGTAATTTTATGAATTGTGCTGAGATCTTGTAGTGAACAGGGAGCAGCTGCAAAGTACACTTTACATCACTTTTAGTTTAATTAACACTTTATTAATAGTTGTAATTGAAGTAGTGAGAAATGACACGTAATTGACTGTTATACCTGTAGAAAAGAAATATTTTTTAAAACTATACCAAAAATGATGAGAAAAAGAAGAATTTGAAAAGTCAATAATTTTACATCCATTTAGCATTTTTCCTGGTTAAAATCACACAGAGAAGACACATACCTCTGCCAATATTCAGAAACAAGCCTTTTAAAGGAGCCTTCTTTAAATTTTTAATATGTTGCTGTGAAGGTGAAACAATTTTAAAGATGGGAGATAAATAACAGCTGGATGTTAACTTGTCACTGAGGAACAAATGAAGTTTATGTGTAAGTTCAATGAGGAAGATCTGTAATAACTCATTCCTGGGTCTATTCCTTTCATCACTCCATTTTCCAATGCTGTCAGATTGTTACTCTAGTCCAATCATTTTCTGCCTCTGTTTTATGAACTTAAAAACTCAGAGCTCTTCTGTCATTCTGCTTTCAGACTCTCATTCATGTATTCATCCACATCCTCCCCATCTTCACCTCATCCAGATCATTCAGAGTCCCTCCCAAGCCCATATCTTCATCTCCACGATCATCAGCATCTAGTCTCTTGAGGTCCTCTCCTAATTCATATCATTGCCAGGACTCGGTTCTGCTATGATGGTTCATCAGCATTTAATCACCAAATAATTTATTAATCAAATTCTGTGTCTCATGAATCATGTTCAGTTCTTTCTAAATAAGCTCTCCCCACTGCAATTCAAGATAAAACAACTGTAAAATAAGAAAACTGATCCAATACCAACTTTATTGCATTTCTGTAAGTTATTTGCCCATCATGTTGCTGTTATAGTTTATTATTAGCCTGAATCTATAATTAAAGCATTACAACTAGCATGTAACAAATCTTTAAACCTGTAGAAAAAAAAATGCTGATGATTTTGTCTCGTATTGCAACACCAACTTAAAGGTTACACAACTCTGAGAAGTCCTGACGAAAGGAAATCCCTCTGAATAATTCCCCAAAATGTGGTGATGGGATGGGAACTTTGGAAAGATGATAATTTTTATTTTCTGGTTAATTTCAATAAGGGAAGAGACTTGTCTTTGGCACTATTCAGAAACAAGGATGATTGTTTCAAACTTTTAGAGGATACTGTTTGGAAATTTGTAGTAATTTGCATGGGTGATGTTATCTTGCAAAACAAATGAAGCAGGTAAACCAAAACTGTGGGACACCTGCAAAAGTAAGGATAGGATTTTTACTGTAGTTGAGGCTGAGGTTTGAAAGAAAGTCTTGACGTATTTATAATTCAGAAATACCATTTGAGTGCAATTTTTCCTGCAGAAAAAGTAGCAACTGTATAAGTGATTTACAAGGAGCCCACTTCTTCTTCTACAGTTGCCCCCTTTAGGGGTCACTACAGTGAATCATCTACCTCCACCTCACCCTAACAGGGAGCTGCCACAGTTCCATGGCAGACTGTTCTGGTCCTCTTGGTGACATCAGTGTTTGAAATCTGTTTTTGTGAAGAGTAGTTGCTTACCTTGTGTCTCATTGCTTCCTGCAGTACCAACTTGGAAACTTCAATCCAGTTTTATTTATATAACACCAAATCACAACAAACAGTGCTTTATATTGTAGGTAAAGACCCTACAAAAAATTACAGAGAAAACCCAACAGTCGGAACGACTCCCTATGAGCAAGCACTTGGCAACAGTGGGAAGGAAAAACTCCCTTTTAACAGGAAGAAACCTCCAGCAGAACCAGGGTCAAGGAGGGGCAGCGACCTGCTGTGACCAGTTAGGGGTGAGGGGAGAGAGACAGGAGAAAAGACATGCTGTGGAAGAGAGCCAGAGATTAATAAAAACAAATGATTAAATACAGAGTGGGGTATAAAACACACTATTAAGAGGTGAATGGAAAGAAACACTCAGTGCATCATGGGAGCCCCCAGCAGCCTAGGCCTATTGCAGCATAACTAAGGGAGGGTTCAGGGTCACCTGATCCAGCCCTAACTATAAGCTTTAAGATTTCTTATGTATATAGTGTTTTCTACTATATTCTATTTTATTTTATTTCATCCTTATCTGTACTTGAGCTGCTGTAATGTGCAAATTTCCCCAAGGTGGGATCATTACATTTTTATCTTATCTTATTTTATCTTTATCATAAAGGAAAGTTTTAAGCCTAATCTTGAAAATAGAGAGGGTGTCTGTCTCCCGAATACAAGCTGGGAGCTGGTTCCATAGAAGAGGGGCTCCCATTCTACTCTTAAGATCCTAGGAACCACAAGTAAGCCAGCAGTCTGAGAGCAAAGTGCTCTACTGGGGTGATATGGTACTATAAGGTCTTTGAGATAAGATGGGGCCTGATTATTTAAGACCTGGTATGTTAGGAGAAGGATTTTAAATTCTATTCTAGATTTACCAGGGAGCCAATGAAGAGAAGCCAATATGCTCTCTCTTTCTAGTCCCTGTCAGTACTTTAGCTGCAGCATTTTGTATCAGCTGAAGGCTTTTCAGGGAGTTTTTAGGACAGCCTGATAATAATGAATTACAGTAGTCCAGCCTAGAAATAATAACTGTATGAATTAGCATTACAGCATCACGCTCAGCATCATTGTCAGATTTATTTTCAGGTTAAATGGCCCTCCTTACATACTCGCCATAATTTCACTGGTTTACACTTATCTATAAAACCCTTTTGGGTTATTCATCTTCATACCTATGTCACTTACCGCAGCCGGGGTTCTGTTACAAGATGCAACACTTGTTCTTGACAATATTTATTGTTAAAGACTCTGAGGACCAAGTCTCGATGGGGTTTGCTTTTGCTGCTCTGTTTGCTGCTTTGTTTGATTCTCTACTTGTGTTTCCCTTCCACTCAAAAGGCTTTGCCTTTTGCCCGGCCACAATTATAATAAGAAATTGCTCTTAAGCTGTTTGCCTGGTTACATAAAGGTTCAAATTAAATTAAATTAAAAATGATCTGAATTTAGAAGCAGGAAATTAGAGGTCATCCAGGCCTTTATGTCTTTAAGACATTCCTGTAGTTTAACTAATTGATGTGTGTCATCTGGCTTCATGGATATATAAAGTTGGGTATCATCTGCATAACAATGAAATTGTATGCAATGCTTTCTAATAATACTGCCTGAATTATGAAGTGAAGCATGAAGCAACCTCATCTGGATACTGTTTGTCTGGGAACCCACTGACCTGCAGGCTGGTGATGGCTCCTTTTTGCACCACCTCAGCAACCACAGGAATCATTTACCTGCACCCTACTTGCATGCCTGCTCTCCACCTATCCACTCAGGAAACTCTGCCTCCCTGTCAATTCAAGTAAGACTAAGTTGAATTTATAAAAACATGAGGTGAAATTTCCACCTGCTGGATTCTTTTCTAATTACCTTCTTCTCTGGCAGAACACCTTTGACCCCTGCCAAGCTGAACCTGCTCACTATTCCTCCCCCCGTTCACTCCCTACCCATCCCTACATAAAGTTCACTTAACAAAGTACTGACCTCCGAGTCTGCTTCTTGGGTTGCGTCAATACCTAATCACGACATATTCATGGTGTTCAACAATCTAAACTTTGGGTGAGGATGCTGCAGGGCTGTGAGAACCACACACATTTTGTGTGTGTTAACAGTTTTGATGTGTATTTTGTTTTTGGTGATGTGTTACAAAATGTCATTGTCCCTGAGAACTAAGAAAGATTTAAAGTGTGAGTGAATATTATTTATGTTCTCATGAATCAATAATAAATATGACTCTGTAGTTTCCTACCAGTAAATACATACATTTTACTTTCTCTTCGTGATGGAAGTGGGAAATAAACTCCCTGCTGTCTCCATCTGTGAGCAGAGCTGCATCTCCATCATTCTGTCTAATCCGCCGCACAATTAGCAGTTATTTTACTGTAGCAGCTGATCCTATATTGGCAGCCCTGATGCTACCAAAAACTGATGGAAATGCTCTAAATTTTGTGATTTTTTTTCTTCAGTTTTTCATACCAATAACCTTCTATCCTTACAAACTCAGCGACGTCTTTCTCAGTTCTCAGTGAAGCAGTAAAATAACATTCTGGACCAAATGTCTAACCTTGTAGATTGTGCAAAAGCATCTGTTAGAATTTCATTACTGGATGCAGAATTTTCTTACACCGTGATGCAAAGCTGGCCAAATCCACTTGATGGTGTTGTTGTCTAGGAGGAAGGACGAGCTGAGGCAGGTAACTCTTCATTAAGGACTTGTCAGGTTTTTGTACAGGGAATGAGGGTTTCCTGTCACTGTGGGCTTCACGGCGCAGTAATACACAGCAGAATCTGCCACTGCCACGGTGGAGATGCTCATATGGATCTGTTTTTCCTCCAATTTGACCTCTAGTCCAGGAACTGGATTATTTACTACCAATCCCAATGCTGAGACTGAGATGAGAAACTTGGGTGGTTTTCCTGGATATTGTCGATACCAGAAGAAATAATCATTAGGTAAAAGTTTTGGGTACTTGTAGGACAGAGAAACAGTGTTGCCTTCCAAAATGGACTCATTGTGCTCATTGTTGACTGGACTGAGGTCTTCACAGCGCACATCTACAGGAAAAAAATGAGAAAGATGAATATTTAACTTATTGTGCATGTATTATTTTATTCATTTCTTCTCTTTAACTCTGAAGTAATGAAGTTGTAATTAATTTGCCAGGTATAATTGAACTGAAGTGGAAAAGATTAATTGTAAATATGACTTACCAGAGAACACACAGAGGAGCAGCACTGGCACCAAGAGCCTCATGTTGCAGCAGTAAGCCTCAAATCAGAATTAGTAAAGTGGGCATTGTTTTTTCATGGTAACACTCAGGCTTCGCTCATCTGTACAGGAAGTCCTCCCTCCCTCATGATGTCACTGTGACATCACAGGTCATACCATAGATGTGAAAGGACTGTCATCTCCCACCACTCGTTTCACCTTTCTTATGCTGGTAGGATTTTTGTCATTTACACCGATAAAAATTGTACACTTTAACATCACACTTTGTGCTCTGAGCAGGTTCGATCTGAGATAAAATGAGACCAAGGAAAGTAAGAGACAAAAATGTAGGTCAGCTTGTGTTTGGGTTTTGGTGTTTCCTGTCACTGTGAGCTGTAGTCAACCAGCTGAAGAAACAGAGGAGGGAGTTCAGTTTGAGGACCCAGTACTTCTAGTACTCTGCAACTGTATTTGTCAGTAATTTTTTTTTACATATATTCACCACGTTTATACACAGCCAACTCTAACAGTCTCTCCCTCTCTTTGCTGGATTGCTCACAGGGGACGCGTTTCATGTCTGGAGTTGCTCCCATTCAAAAGGCAGAGCTCGGGGACAGTTACGAGTACACTGGTAACAGCTACTGATTTTGAAAAAAAATTCCTAATATAAAAGCAGCTTGACAGATGACCATCCTGAGAACTGCAGATTGGTCTGACCAGCTACAACCCAACCTACAATGACCTGGAAACATGAGCAGCAGCAGCATCACCCTGGTCTTAGAAGTGTTTTATTCACAGACGTTTGCAGTTATAGAAGATTTATTAACATTTATTTGATATTCATCATCTCAGCAACAAAACAAATTACAAATTATTTTTTTAAATTTTGGGTACCCCTACCTTTCTTTCTCAGCTTCACAGATATCTAGTTTCACTGTGGTTAATGCAGGATATCTAGAATATGTCACACAATACACAATTAGTGATTCCCTGCAGTGGAGTTGTTGTTTTCTGTTGTGTTTGCACAGCTGAAGCTTCTGTGATTTCAGAGGAACTGACTCATGAAATCAGTCCCCAAACCCTGAGCTTTATCTGGTGATTCAGAGATGAATTTTGCATCATACTTTGGGTACTGTTTTAATTCTTGTTCGTATAAATAAATATGAAGAGCAGTTGAAGTGTATGTACACTGAAGTGTCTCCTTCTGCTGGCTGAATCACTTTGTCTTCTGTTTTTTTTAAGGTTAGCAAAATGAGAAGGCACTCACTACACCGTCTGCGCTGCGTCTGAAACCCAAAAACCGTCCAGGGACAGCCTGGTGATTTTTCTTTATGTCCAGCAGTACATTATTAGACTGTTGGAAGCAACTTTTAATGCTGCTGCAACAGATTCCACCATTTTTTTTTCAATCTTCCATAGTTCTACCATTCAACAGAAGAAACAAAAAAACTCCCTCTAGTGGATGTTGTGGAGTATTCAGCTTGTCAGTGCTCCATCGTGTGTTTTTGTACAGAGTTTTGCTGTTTCCTGTCACTGTGGGCCTCAGAGCACAGTAGTACACAGCAGAGTCAGACAGCTGAAGCTTCTGGATCTTCAGAGGAACTGATTTTTCATCGTTGTTGACTTTGGCATCAATTCTCTCCTCTGCTTCAGAATCATCATTGTGTTACAGAAGAACCGTTGAAGCAAAAGCTGCGGCACACTGTTCATTTTTTGTTTGTACCAAAACAAAGCAGGTCCTGTATCAGTGGTTTCAAATGTGCATCCAAGTGTAACTGTGTCTCCTTCAGCAGCAGTGACATCTCCTGCTGGCTGGATCACTTTGTCTTCTCCTTTACACTCTGAGGAAGAACAGAACATGCAGAGGAAGAGATCAATCAATAAAGATGATTGATTAAAGGAGAACAATCAGCAGCTTTAAAGAGTTCTATTACATGTAGAACAAACACCATTTTCACTGATCATTGTCACTTTGAAGCATATCAGCTGTTTTTACAAGCTGGCAGCAGAAATGATCTGCTCTGATTTCTCTGTAATGAACATTCAAAAGCTCTTTCATGTGTAGCTCAGTAATGTGTTCAGCTGTTTGCAGAGGAAACATGTTGAGCTTTGTATCTTACCAAAGAAAAGAGCAGCAAGAATAATCCACAGCCAATGTTCCATCTGTACAACAAGGTTGAAATCAGCAGGAGAAACTAGCTGATGTTCAACATTCAGTCTAGAATTGTTCTCTTCACAACAGCACTTATTATTGACACAATGGTTGAACACAGTCCAGAAGGAGGGCTCCGCCTACTTGATGATGTCACCCTCTGGTGGAGTTCAGCAGTGTGGGAAAAGGCTTTCAGCAGCTTGTCAGTATCATCTTGTGTTTTTGTACAGAGTTTTGTTGTTTCCTGTCACTGTGGGCCTCACAGCACAGTAGTACACAGCAGAGTCTGTCACTGCAGCAGAGGAGATCTGAAGATCCAGGCGGTTTTCTCCAAACAGTTTTGTAGAGAACCTTGCAGCTGATTTAAAGAGACTGATGGTTTTGAAATATTCATCCCTGATATGTACAAAAGGGACTCTGGTGGTTTTCCTGGATATTGTTGATACCAGAAGAAATCATCAGCAGGTGAAAATTTGGAGTAAGTGTAGGACAGAGTAACAGTGGTGCCTTCTAAACTGGACTCTTCCTCCTTGACTGCAGTGAGTTGATCACAGCTGACACCTAAAGGAAGAGAGAAATGTTGTTAAAGACGATGTTAAACTGTGAGCAGCCTGTTCCAGTGATTTCTAGCAAACAGATCCTTTAAAGACATTTCTTCTTCCTGCTTTAACCTACCTGTTAGTGTGATCAGAAACAAAGGAAACATGAGCCAGTAATGCAGTGACAGCATCTTCCACACACTATCTGTTCTGTATGCTTTAGACATTGAATGGATCTGACAGTGGGAGTCCTTTTCTGTTGGAACTGTTGCTCCTCCCTCCAGCAGCAAAGGTCCAGAGGTACATGGTGCATGGACTGCATGGACCACCAAAAGTGCTCCACCCACACCAACATATTTTTATCAGTGAGTTAATGGCAGAATGCTCACTGACAGAACTCACTCAAGATGTCTTGCAGATATTTAGTAAGTCATACAGAGCTGCTGTTGTTGCTGTACTTTCTCTATGCTGGTCATCAGATACATAAGAGTGTTGTTCCTATGAGGCACTTCATTCAGGTGTTATCAATGAAATCAATTTCTGTTTCATCATTAGTAATCTGGCGGTCTATTGTACATTTTGTGGGATTTCTTTCATGATTTTTCCTCATAGATAAATATACTATATTTTTCTTGAAAGTATTTTTAAGGGAAAATATCACAGAGGCAACACTGCACAAGAATTTATACCCACTTTTTAAAATATGGGTGCTGAAGGCGCTATCCCAAGTTACATATATTCTGAGGTGATCCCCACAGCATCCCATAAGTGATGCTCCCATGTCTGCGTGTACCACCAGAGCCAACCCTGAATCATTCGGACCAAGATCATCAAATGGAATTTTTTATTTGGCAGAATCACTGTAAGCACACTTCCCTGCCACAGACATGATGCTGACTTAACTCAGTCTGAAGAGAGGGAAAGGAGTGTCCACATGTGCAGCAGCTGTTTCAGGCTAAGAGACACTGGAAATAAGACACTCCTAATATTGGATTTATATTTTATAATTTAAATTTTATATTTATAAGTTATATTATCTGCCACCACTAGGGGGAGCAGTAGGTTCACTCCAGAGACTGTAATGGTGTGGAATAGAAAAAGCTGTTTTTGACTTTGCTGTGCTGGATTGGGCTGAAATCCGCAGATTTATGTTTATATATTTATAACAAGGAATTTGGAATTCCATCAGCTGGTGTGTTTAATTGAAGGAGTTTAACAAAAGTATTGCATTAACAGTTCAGGGATTACAGTTATGACCAAAATTTCAGCCTCAAAAGTAACTGAATAAAGGCACACAACTGTTCCTACATTAAAGGATGCATCACTGAGCATGTTTAGGGCTGTAACTGGCTTCTTTGACCTACCTGATCTGGAGGAAGTCATCTGAGCTAGAAGGAAGACAACCACAAGTCTCTAAAAACTGCCTGCAAGGGACCAGCATCTGACCTCCACAACAGCCTGTCTCAAGGCTATGAGTTCCCCCACTGAAAAAACCTTCCTAGCAAACAGATATCTGCATCAAACCTGCAAACGTACACATGTGCTAATGTTATAAAGTTTAAGCAACAGTCCAAAAGCAAAGAGAGGAATGTTGAGTTGGAATAAGGAGAGGTGTTCAGCAGTGATCTCAGGAAAAGTTAGCAAGCAGAGCACACATCTACACACAACCCTGCTGCATATTTTTAACAAATCACATACGTTTATGTAGGTTTTTACATACTTCAAGGCATGGGGTGACTGTAGCTCAGGAGGTAGAGCGGGTTACCCACTGATCGGAAGGTCAGCGGTTTGATTCCCAACAGCTCCGGGCTGCATGCCAATGTATCCTTTGGCAAGATACTGAACCCCAAGTTGCTCTCTGACGCAACCGTTGGAGTGTGAATGTTAGATAAGATAAGATAAGCACTTAGTTTAGGTAATCATGGAAGTACTTGTATGAATGGGTAAATGTAAAACATGTTGTATAAGCACTTTGAGTGCTCAGACAGCACTATATAAGAACTAGTCCATTTACCATGAACTTACTGCAGGTATTATTGTAGGCCCTGGGGAGCAAGACTGCTGCCAACAGCCAGTGAGAGTTTAGCAGTTATTTTTTTAAACAGTAAGTATGAAACCAGTAGGTACTGAGCTAAAATGTCTCTATAGTTGTACCGCTCACTCCTAACTTTCTCGTTAGGAGAGTTATAGCATGTTACAACACAAAGGTTGGGATTCTTAGTTAGGGCTGGATCAGACGACCCTGAACCACCCCTTAGTTATGCTGCTATAGGCCTAGGCTGCTGAGGGGGGTCCCATAATGCACTGTTTCTTCTCATTCACCTTTATTTACTTGTTTATACTTCACTCTGTATTTAATCATTATTATTAATCTCTGTCTCTCTTCCACAGCATGTCTTTTGTCCTGTCTCTCTCCCCTCAGCCCCAACCGGTCGCAGCAGATGACTGCCCCCCCTGAGCCTGGTTCTGCTGGAGGTTTCTTCCTGTTAAAAGGGAGTTTTTCCTTCCCACCGTCGCCAAGTGCTTGCTCATAGGGGGTCGTTTTGACTGTTGGGTTTTCTCTGTGTTATTGTAGGGTCTTTACCCACAATACAAAGCGCCTTGAGGCGACTGTTTGTTGTGATTTGGCGCTATATAAATAAAATTGAATTGAATTGAATTCTGTGTAGGATAAATAAGAACAGAATTCAATAAAATTTATTTTATTTATATAGCACCAAATCACACCAAACAGTCACCTCAAGGCATTTTATATTGTAGGTAAAGACCCTACAGATAATCACAGAGAAAACTCAACAGTCAGAACGACCGCCTATGAGCAAGCACTTGGCGACAGTGGGGAAGGAAAAACTCCTTATTAACAGGAAGAAACAGAGCGGAGAGAGAGAGACAAGAGAGAGACAGGCGAAAAGACGTGCTGTGGAAGAGAGCCAGAGATTAATAATAACTAATGATTAAATGCAGTGTGAAGTATAAACAGAGTGAAAAAAGGTGAATGAAAAGAAACAATGCATCATGTAGGTCTAGAGCAGCATAACTAAGGGGTGGTTCAGGGTCACCTGATCCAGCCCTAACTATAAGCTTGATCAAGAAGGAAAGTTTTAAGCCTAATCTTGAAAATAGAGAGGATGTCTGTCTCCTGTATCCAAGCTGGGAGCTGGTTCCACAGAAGAGGGGCTTGAAAGCTGAAGGTTCTGCCTCCCATTCTACTTTTAAGTATCCTATGAACCACAAGTAAGCCAGCAGTCTGAGAATGAAGTGCTCTACACTTTCAGGACTCACAAGTGGTGATTCCTGGAAGTGTTCCTGAGTCCATGCAGTGATTTCCATAATGTAATTTCTAATGCAGTGTCCCCTGAGGCCCTGAAGGTCGCGGGTATCCTGCATTATTATTTCTTTGTTTGTAAAACAAAGACTGGTGAGTAATTCTGCTCAATCTACAAGTAAAATGATCACTCAGACAGAAGGTTAGAAGCTACACAGTGTCTCCTTCTCATCTACATCCACAGCCCTGCTGTCTTCTGAATGAGGTCCTCCTATTGGCTGCTTCTCTCAGTCAATCATTGAAAGGGACGGGACCGGCAGCAATTACTGAAAGCTACAGAAAACAAAACAAGCAGGGGACAAAAAAAAATCTGTGGGAATCAAAACATCTGTGTGGTGTTCAGGCTAAAACTGGTAGATCAGGGGAACTTTATACTTTGACACTGGATGTATGTTATTGTGTATTTAATACATTTGTATGGTGTGATTATATGGTAATGAGCAACTTAACATGAAAAACAGCTCTTTCTAAAGAGTACTTTGAATTTTTCTAGAAAAGATTCTTTTAATGGTATATAAAGTGGTACATGTCATGTATGCAGTCGGACTTTTATTCATTATACTTTTTTTGTCAAGGATGAGATTATACTGTTATTTGAATGTTCACACTGCTGTGGGTCCTGCTGAGAATCCTCCCACAGTGAGCAGCTGTGACCACAGCAAATCTGATAAAAAAAAAAAAGAAAAGGAAGTGCCACCTCCATCAGATCGGAAGCTATTGTTTCAAAACCACTTCCCTCCTCTTTGAAGATCAGTCGGATCGCTGTGTTCAGGTTTTTGTACAGCCTCTTCTATACTTTGTATCACTGTGTCTGTGGAGCACAGTGGTGAGAGCCAGAGTCTGCCAGGCTTAGGGATATAATCGTCAGCTTAGCCGTTCTTACCTGTTGTTTGTGATTTGTATTGATTATCAGGAGATATACTCAGATGCCCCTCCCTTTCCTTTTTTCCAGAGTATAAACTGAGGAGCCCGAAACTCAGAATGATGTCTGTACCAGTAAAGCCAAGCATTAGTTGCACTTGTCTCATAGCTACATGGGAGTGTGAGAGATAGTCCTCTCTGCTTCAGTGAATTCAGCTCGTTCAGGAGAGATTGTGTCACCAGCTGTTGGTCCTGGACAAAGAAAGAAGAAAAGTAGTGAAATGCAGTCTGTATATCTGCTTAATGCAGCAGCTTCAACTAAACTTTAATCCCTGTTCTTCAACTCACCTATAATGTGAGATAGAAGCAAAAAGAGGTGCAGCAACATGTCTTTGGAGTTATTAAAGCCAGACAGACAGCACATGAACAATGTTCTTCCACTGCAGCACAATGAGGAAGAAATAATGTCTTTGGATGAGCTGAAGTTCAGTGTAGGGGCGGGGCCAAGCTACCTCTCAATATCTTTGCTTCAGTTCAGCCAATCAGGCAGTCATTTAAAACAAACCACAGAGGCTCTTCCAGGGTTTAAACAACAGTGTGGAACAGTTAGGAGACCCTGATCAGAAGTATCTGAGCGGCCTACAGCTGTTAAAAGTTGTCAGTACATGTAGCTCTGCTTCATATGCAGGGGCCTGTCCATGAAGGGCTTTATTTATTATTAATAACATTTTTAAATGGATTTTGAATTTCATTGGAAGACAATGAAGGGAAGTAAGACTATGGGTGATGAATGATGAACACCAGTAAGCTGCTGCTTTATGGACCATTTGAAGACGGGCTGAGGAGGACATGGATGCATGTGAAAAGTTACAACAACGAGATGAGAGAACATTAATTAAGTACTAAAACTTCCAGATTATTTGATGACTGAATATTTCATTTTTGAGGTATTATTATTAATCTCTGACTCTCTTCCACAGCATGTTTTTTGTCCTGTCTCTCTCCCTTCAGCCCCAACCGGTCTCAGCAGGTCACTGCCCCTCCCTGAGCCTAGTTCTGCCGGAGGTTTCTTCCTGTTAAAAGGGAGTTTTTTCCTTCCCAGTGTGCTTGCTCATAGGCGGTCAAATGTCATAGGCACTTTGAGATTCAAATTTCAAAGGATGGTTGAAAATAAGGTTTGTAGAAAATGATTTGATTTTAGTGGCTCCTGATTCTAACTGTGATATATGGCTGTGTGGCAGACAGGGTTGGACCCAAATGCAGGACGCATGAACCAGAGCTTGACTCAGAACAGCTTTAATGCTGGAATCTTCGAAAAAGATACGAAAACTTGAAATACAATAACTAAATCTGAACCAAGGCTGTACTGAAATCAAAAATAACAAGCCTGGTAGAAAAAAGGGAAACCAGTAAACAGGGGAACGCAGATGATGACACAATAAAGAACTAAAACACTGAGACCTTAAATACACAAACTAGGTCATCAGGGAAAGAGGCACACGTGAACAAAATGACACCAATGACACAAGGAAGCAAAACTAAACACAAAGCATAAAAAACAAGGGACTGTCAAAATAAAACAAGAAGTAACCAACCACGACACAAAACGCAGACTTGACACATGAGGAGGCAAGCATACTGAAGGAAAACATGCCTTACACACGAGGAAGGTACACTAAAGGAAAAAACAATGAGAACTAAACCCTAAAGCTAACAGGAGCAAGATGAAACTGAAACCTGAGCACAACAAAACGAGGGAAACATCAGGACGTGAAGCTAAACACAACATGAGCTAAAGGGGCAAGACATGGGGAAGACAAGAGAAAAAGGGAACCCAGAAGAAAGTATGATAATTATAACCAAAACAGAATATAAAATAAAGAACTGAGAATCTAATCTGTAATGAAAAACACACAAGCAGAGAAACACAACCAGAGAAATAACAAAAACCAGAACTTCACTTGTAGGAACTCAAAACACTGGGCCACCGGCCCAGGACCATGACACTAACTCATCAGCTCTGAAACATCATCATTGCTGCATTAAAAGTGACATGTACAAAACGTCATCATTATATTTTGTGCCATTTCCCGTCTGTGATTAAGAGACTTTATCTTTTGTTATTTTTTTTACTCAGTTTATTGTGGATTGTAGACGTTTCTGGTTACATTTCTGTGTTTTGTACCTGTATCAGTTTTTAATGATTATTAATAATTTGGTGAAACAGATGAACTCAAAGATCAGTTCAGTTGCTTCTGCTTCCACAGCAGCTCTGTCTCTGTCTCTGATCTTTACTGCTTCATTTCTCTGTTGTCTTTGTCAGTCAGTCCGGAATGATGCAAGTATCAGAGGTTTAACAGTGTGTGGCTCCCTCTAGTGGATGTTGTGGAGTATTGTGTTGTCTTTGCTCCAAAGGTTTTTGTACAGAGTTTTGCTGTTTCCTGTCACTGTGGGCTGCAGAGCACAGTAGTACACAGCAGAGTCAGACAGCTGAAGCTTCTGGATCTTCAGAGGAACTGATCTTGAAGTTGAATCCAGTGTGGATGAAAATCTCTCCTCAGCCTCTGTTTTCCCCTCACCAATCTTAAAGCGGCTCAGGATGAATTGAGGGCTTTTATACCCATCCTGTTTGTACCAGTACAGATAATGATTTGATGAAGTGGTGTTATACAGACAGTCAAGTGTTACTGTGTCTCCTTCAGCAGCAGCCTGTTTTCCTTTTGTTTGTAGCACGTATTGCTTGCTGCAACCAAAAGGAGACCGAGGCTGCTGCTGAAGGAGACACAGTAACACTTGACTGTCTGTATAACACCACTTCATCAAATCATTATCTGTACTGGTACAAACAGGATGGGTATAAAAGCCCTCAATTCATCCTGAGCCGCTTTAAGATTGGTGAGGGGAAAACAGAGGCTGAGGAGAGATTTTCATCCACACTGGATTCAACTTCAAGATCAGTTCCTCTGAAGATCCAGAAGCTTCAGCTGTCTGACTCTGCTGTGTACTACTGTGCTCTGCAGCCCACAGTGACAGGAAACAGCAAAACTCTGTACAAAAACCTTTGGAGCAAAGACAACACAATACTCCACAACATCCACTAGAGGGAGCCACACACTGTTAAACCTCTGATACTTGCATCATTGGACTGATGACAAAGACAACAGAGAAATGAAGCAGTAAAGATCAGAGACAGAGACAGAGCTGCTGTGGAAGCAGAAGCAACTGAACTGATCTTTGAGTTCATCTGTTTCACCAAATTATTAATAATCATTAAAAACTGATACAGGTACAAAACACAGAAATGTAACCAGAAACGTTACAATCCACAATAAACTGAGTAAAAAAAATAACAAAAGATAAAATTCTTAATATGACAGGAAATGGCACAAAATATAATGATGACGTTTTGTACATGTCACTTTTAATGCAGCAAGGATGATGTTTCAGAGCTGATGAGTTAGTGTCATGGTCCTGGGCCGGTGGCCCAGTGTTTTGAGTTCCTACAAGTGAAGTTCTGGTTTTTGTTATTTCTCTGGTTGTGTTTCTCTGCTTGTGTGTTTTTCATTACAGATTAGATTCTCAGTTCTTTATTTTATATTCTGTTTTGGTTATAATTATCATACTTTCTTCTGGGTACCCTTTTTTCTCTTGTCTTCCCCATGTCTTGCCCCTTTAGCTCATGTTGTGTTTAGCTTCACGTCCTGATGTTTCCCTCGTTTTGTGGTGCTCAGGTTTCCAGTTTCATCTTGCTCCTGTCTAGCTTTAGGGTCCCAGTTCTCGTTGTTTTTGCCTTTAGTGAACCCTCCTCGTGTGTAAGTGCCTAGTCTTCCTTTCCGGTATGCTTGCCTCCTCGTGTAGTCAAGTCTGGCGTATGTGTCGTGGTTGGTTACTTCTTGCTTTGTATGTTTGAACAGTCCCTTGTTTTTTATGCTTTGTGTTTAGTTTTGTCTTCCTTGTGGTCATTGGTGTCATTTTGTTCACCTGTGCCTCTTTCCCTGATGGCCTGGTTTGTGTTATTTAAGAGTCTCAGTGTTTTAGTTCTTTATTGTGTCATCATTGCGTTCCCCTGTTTACTGGTTTCCCTTTTTCTACCAGGCTTGTTATTTTTGATTTCAGTACAGCCTTGGTTCAGATTTAGTTATTGTATTTCAATTTTTTTATTTTTTTGAAGATTCCAGCATTAAAGCTGTTCTGAGTCAAGCTCTGGTTCATGCGTCCTGCATTTGGGTCCAACCCTGTCTGCCACACAGCCATATATCACAGTTAGAATCAGGAGCCACTAAAATCAAATCATTTTCTACAAACCTTATTTTCAACCATCCTTTGAAATTTGAATCTCAAAGTGCCTATGACATTTGACCGCCTATGAGCAAGCACACTGGGAAGGAAAAAACTCCCTTTTAACAGGAAGAAACCTCCGGCAGAACTAGGCTCAGGGAGGGGCAGTGACCTGCTGAGACCGGTTGGGGCTGAAGGGAGAGAGACAGGACAAAAAACATGCTGTGGAAGAGAGTCAGAGATTAATAATAATACCTCAAAAATGAAATATTCAGTCATCAAATAATCTGGAAGTTTTAGTACTTAATTAATGTTCTCTCATCTCGTTGTTGTAACTTTTCACATGCATCCATGTCCTCCTCAGCCCGTCTTCAAATGGTCCATAAAGCAGCAGCTTACTGGTGTTCATCATTCATCACCCATAGTCTTACTTCCCTTCATTGTCTTCCAATGAAATTCAAAATCCATTTAAAAATGTTATTAATAATAAATAAAGCCCTTCATGGACAGGCCCCTGCATATGAAGCAGAGCTACATGCTCCTGACGACTTTTTAACAGCTGTAGGCCGCTCAGATCTTCTGATCAGGGTCTCCTAACTGTTCCACACTGTTGTCTTAAACTCCTGGAAGAGCCTGCTGTGGTTTTGTTTTGAATGACTGCCTGATTGGCTGAACTGAAGCAAAGATATTGAGAGGTAACTGGCCCCGCCCACTGAACTTCAGCTCATCCAAAGACATTATTTCTTCCTCATTGTGCTGCAGTGGAAGAACATTGCTCATGTGCTGTCTGTCTGGCTTTAATAACTCCAAAGACATGTATGCTGCGCCTCTTTCGCTTTCTGTCTCACATTATAGGTGAGTTGAAGAACAGGGATTAAAGTTTAGTTGAAGCTGCTGCATTAAGCAGATATACAGACTGCATTTCACTACTTTTCTTCTTTCTTTGTCCAGGACCAACAGCTGGTGACACAATCTCTCCTGAACGAGCTGAATTCACTGAAGCAGAAGGACTATCTCTCACACTCCCATGTAGCTATGAGACAAGTGCAACTAATGCTTGGCTTTACTGGTACAGACATCATTCTGAGTTTCGGGCTCCTCAGTTTATACTCTGGAAAGGAAAGGGAGGGGCATCTGAGTATATTCCTGATAATCAATACAAATCACAAACAACAGGTAGAACAACTAAGCTGACCATTATATCCCTAAGCCTGGCAGACTCTGGTCTCACTACTGTGCTTTACAGACACAGTGATACAAAGTATAGAAGAGGCTGTACAAAAACCTGAACACAGCTATCTGACTGATCTTCAAAGAGGAGGGAAGTGGTTTTGAAACAATAGCTTCCGATCTGATGGAGGTGGCACTTCCTTTTCTTTTTTTTTTTTATCAGATTTGCTGTGGTCACAGCTGCTCACTGTGGGAGGATTCGCAGCAGGACCCACAGCAGTGTGAACATTCAAATAACAGTATAATCTCATCCTTGACAAAAAAGTATAATGAATAAAAGTCCGACTGCATACATGACATGTACCACTTTATATACCATTAAAAGAATCTTTTCTAGAAAAATTCAAAGTACTCTTTAGAAAGAGCTGTTTTTCATGTTGTTAAGTTGCTCGTTACCATATAATCACACCATACAAATGTATTAAATACACAATAACATACATCCAGTGTCAAAGTATAAAGTTCCCCTGATCTACCAGTTTTAGCCTGAACACCACACAGATGTTTTGATCCCCACAGATTTTTTTTGTCCCCTGCTTGTTTTGTTTTCTGTAGCTTTCAGTAATTGCTGCCGGTCCCGTCCCTTTCAATGACTGACTGAGAGAAGCAGCCAATAGGAGGACCTCATTCAGAAGACAGCAGGGCTGTGGATGTAGATGAGAAGGAGACACTGTGTAGCTTCTAACCTTCTGTCTGAGTGATCATTTTACTTGTAGATTGAGCAGAATTACTCACCAGTCTTTGTTTTACAAACAAAGAAATAATAATGCAGGATACCCGCGACCTTCAGGGCCTCAGGGGACACTGCATTAGAAATTACATTATGGAAATCACTGCATGGACTCAGGAACACTTCCAGGAATCACCACTTGTGAGTCCTGAAAGTGTAGAGCACTTCATTCTCAGACTGCTGGCTTACTTGTGGTTCATAGGATACTTAAAAGTAGAATGGGAGGCAGAACCTTCAGCTTTCAAGCCCCTCTTCTGTGGAACCAGCTCCCAGCTTGGATACAGGAGACAGACATCCTCTCTATTTTCAAGATTAGGCTTAAAACTTTCCTTCTTGATCAAGCTTATAGTTAGGGCTGGATCAGGTGACCCTGAACCACCCCTTAGTTATGCTGCTCTAGACCTACATGATGCATTGTTTCTTTTCATTCACCTCTTTTCACTCTGTTTATACTTCACACTGCATTTAATCATTAGTTATTATTAATCTCTGGCTCTCTTCCACAGCACGTCTTTTCGCCTGTCTCTCTCTTGTCTTTCTCTTGTCTCTCTGCTCTGTTTCTTCCTGTTAATAAGGAGTTTTTCCTTTCCCACTGTCGCCAAGTGCTTGCTCATAGGCGGTCGTTCTGACTGTTGAGTTTTCTCTGTGATTATCTGTAGGGTCTTTACCTACAATATAAAATGCCTTGAGGTGACTGTTTGGTGTGATTTGGTGCTATATAAATAAAATAAATTTTATTGAATTCTGTTCTTATTTATCCTACACAGAATTCAATTCAATTCAATTTTATTTATATAGCGCCAAATCACAACAAACAGTCGCCTCAAGGCGCTTTGTATTGTGGGTAAAGACCCTACAATAACACAGAGAAAACCCAACAGTCAGAACGACCCCCTATGAGCAAGCACTCGCGCGACGGTGGGAAGGAAAAACTCCCTTTTAACAGGAAGAAACCTCCAGCAGAACCAGGCTCAGGGAGGGGCAGTCATCTGCTGCGACCGGTTGGGGCTGAGGGGAGAGAGACAGGACAAAAGACATGCTGTGGAAGAGAGCCAGAGATTAATAATAATGATTAAATACAGAGTGAAGTATAAACAAGTAAATAAAGGTGAATGAGAAGAAACAGTGCATTATGGGACCCCCCTCAGCAGCCTAGGCCTATAGCAAAATAACTAAGGGGTGGTTCAGGGTCGTCTGATCCAGCCCTAACTAAGAATCCCAACCTTTGTGTTGTAACATGCTATAACTCTCCTAACGAGAAGTTAGGAGTAAGCGTGTACAACTATGGAGACATTTTAGCTCAGTACCTACTGGTTTCATACTTATCGTTTAAAAAATTAACTGCTAAACTCTCACTGGCTGTTGGCAGCAGTCTTGCTCCCCAGGGCCTACAATAATACCTGCAGTAAGTTCATGGTAAATGGACTAGTTCTTATATAGTGCTGTCTGAGCACTCAAAGTGCTTATACAACATGTTTTACATTTACCCATTCATACAAGTACTTCCTATGACTACCTGGAAGCTAAGTGCTTATCTTATCTTTATCTATCTAACATTCACACTCCTAACGGTTGCGTCAGAGAGCAACTTGGGGTTCAAGTATCTTGCCCCGAGGATACATTGGCATGCAGCCACGGAGCTGTCTCGGGAATCAAACCGCTGACCTTTCCGATCAGTAGGCAGACCCGCCCCACCTCCTGAGCTACAGTCACCCCATGCCTTGAAGATCTGTAAAAACCTACATAAACGTATGTGGTTTGTTAAAAATATGCAGCAGGGTTGTGTGTAGATGTGTGCTCTGCTTGCTAACTTTTCCTGAGATCACTGCTGAACACCTCTTCCTTATTCCAACTCAACATTCCTCTCTTTGTCTTTTGGACTGTTGCTTAAACTTTATAACATTAGCACATGTGTACGTTTGCAGGTTTGATGCAGGTATACTCTGTTTGCTAGGAAGGTTTTTTCAGGTGGGAAAGTCTATAGCCTTGAGACAGGCTGTTGTGGAGGTCAGAATGCTGGTCCCTTGCAGGCAGTTTTTCAGAGACTTGTGGTCTGTCTTCCTTCTAGCTCAGATGACTTCCTCCAGATCAGGTAATGGTCAAAGAAGCCAGTTACAGCCCTTAAACATGCTCAGTGATGCACTCCCTTTAATGTAGGAACAGTCGCTGTGCCTTTATTCGAGTTACTTTTGAGGCTGAAATTTTGGTTATAACTGTAATCCCTGAACTGTTAATGCAATACTTTTGTTAAACTCCTTCAATTAAACACACCAGCTGATGGATTCTAAATTCCTTGTTATAAATATATAAACATAAAAATCCTCGGATTTCAGCCCAATCCAGCACAGCAAAGTCAAAAACAGCTTTTTCTATTCCACACCATTACAGTCTCTGGAGTGAACCTAC
>JAMQGT020007753.1:0-12458 GCA_024447675.2 Pterophyllum scalare | reverse complement strand
GATGCCTCCATATATCAGTGAGCTACTACAACCTTATCAACCATCTAGATCTTTGAGGTCTGCTGATCAGTGCTTGTTGGCTGTACCTAGATCCAGGTTAAAGACAAAAAAGTGACTGTGCTTTTGAGTTTGTGCCCCCCAAATTGTGGAACTCACTTCCACTGGATTTAAGATCTGTGGACTCTGTTGATACCTTTAAAAAGAAACTGAAGACCCACCTGTGCAGGCTAGCTTTTATTTAATTTTAACTACTCATACCATTTTTAATGTTACATTTTATTTCTGTATTGTAAAGCACTTTGTGAACTTTGTTCTTGTAAAGTGCTATATAAATAAAATTTACTTACTTACATGCATGAAGACTGATCCGAGCAGGTGACTGAACCGAGTTTGACTCATGACGTTCAGTGACTACAATCTAAAGGAGTTTGTCAAATAACTGTCATTTGAAACACGTGGTTTCTATTTATTTATTTAAATAATTTTGCTAATTAACCCTTAATGTGCCTGTTAGTGGTTCGTTATTGATTATTTACTGGACAATAAAAAGAGGAATTATAAATTAATATTTCTAAATGAGCTATTAATATTACTAATAATCCATTAAGAAATGCTTCAAATAGGAAACAGATTTACAGGAAAAAAATTCTGAATAAATCCTTTTTGAATTCAAGAAAAGGTAGAAAATGGATTTTAAAAAATCTAATTACAAATACAGATTTATTTGTGACATTTGAAATAACAATAGCTAGTTCAGTCATTGACTTGTATTACTGCCCTCTGCCAAGACAAAGATTAGAGATGACACCATTGATTTAAGTTAATTTGCTTTAATTACATGAGTGCACACATTTATTCTCAGCTGGACATAGACGATCATCAAGGACCACATGTGCAATTTTACTTTTTACATAATGGTTGTCTTTAATAATGCAATTTGTAAATTAATATACTGTAGCATTTAGTACCTACATCTCATCAAATGTGTGGTAAAGATACAGATGATAAGTTTAAATTATTCATAAAAATTCCTCAGAATTATCTCCTAATCGCTTTCTCCTTGAACCCCATTTATTTAAGAAGTCTGTAACTTATACACATTTGTTCTCTTCTTGCATGTGTTATATTTAAGGAGAATAAACTTGATGGAATTTTTTTTTTTAATTTTTCATGTGCACGTAATCTGAACACAACTGTAGGTTTCAAGAACAGATTACTTCAGTCATACTGAATTTTAAGGTACAGACCAAGTGAATTAAACCAATTTTGGCCACTAAAGTTCTGTAAATATTGTGAATATTTTAAATACATGCATACATAAATAAATAAATACACATATACACACACACATATATATCCATCCATCCCCACTTATCCTGGTGAGGGTCGCGGGGGCTGGAGCCTATCCCAGCTGACATAGGGTGAGAGGCAGGGTACACTCTGCACATATCATATATATCATATATCTATATCATATCTATCTCTAATATATATATCTATATATCTATATATATCTATATATCTATATCTATATCTATATATATATGAGGGTTTTTGAGAGTTTGATGCTTTTTTCTGTAAATTCTTTTCACCCCATTTAAAGTATTTACTAATGGATTAATAGTTCATTTAGAATTATCTTATGATTTCACTTTTTATTGTATATTAAATTATGAAATAGTGAATGACTATTTGTCTAAATTATTGCGAGATATTAAAAATTAATTTATAAATGAATTTACAAATACACATTTTATTGCATAATTCATCATTAAACCACAAAATTATTAGTTTTTTAAATGAGAATAGAGGAAATATCCTATTAAGCAGCTGTATGTCCTGAACATTTGCAACCATTTGTAAATTAACCTGACAAAAGAATTAACATTTAAAGAATCATTAATGCACAACTTAATCACAAGAAACTGTCATAATTGTGACAATCTGCACCAACTGAGCGTGCCCAGAGAACAATCAGTCATGTGAGGGTCTTTGGGTCTGCTTGGTTGTCACCCCTAGAGTAAAGTTTCTAATAGAGGTAATAGCTTAGCCTCCTGTAATAATGTATCTAGGACTCCTTCTCATTCTTCAAATTACTGGCACTAGCTCAATGTCCACCTCACCTGTAAGTACTAAATATCTGGTAAAGTATTGCACCCAACCCCATAAAGCTGTTCAAATCTGTATTTCATTGTTTCATAAATCATTTAGTAAATATTATCAACAGCTCTTTACAGGTTTTCATTTCGCCTATTTCTCTAAAATGTTCTGTAATCTCAGCATTACTCAAGAAAAATAACTTAGCTCCATTGGTAATTAATTACAGACCTGTTTATAATCTCTCTTTCCTCAGCAAAATATTTGGAAAAAAAATCTTTATACAAAACCAAATGAATGCTTTTCGATAAGAACCTTTAGATCTGTACAAATAAAAATTCAATCAGGGGTTCCTCAAGGGTTATTTCTTAGTCCATTGCTCTTTAACCTTTACATGCTCCAGCTTGGTACTATCATAAAGAATCATAATATATCCCATCATTCTTATACAGATAATACACACTTGTACTTATCATTTTCCTCTGATGATTTAACCCCTGTTCACAAACTAATGAGCTGCACTGATGACATCATCTGCTGGATGTCTGGAAACTCTTTAGAACTTAGAGAAAGACATGATAAACACATTTTCTGTCTGTCTGAGATGATAAACACATTTTTTTGAACCAACAACAAATTTTACTATCTTATCTCTGACACACAGTGAGAAAGTCAGGAACCTCGTCATTATTTTGGACAGTGATCACCAGAGCTGCTTTGTGTTACTTAAAATAAATAAATAAATCCTTACCGCAGACTGACTTGGTCCATGCATTCACATTAAGCAGGTTAGAGTGCTGTAATGTTTGCAGCATTATCCAAATCATCAGTAGGACGACGTCAGCGTGTTCAGAGTGCAGCAGCCAGCAGCAGAATTACCTTTAAAATCCTTCTGTTAGCTCATAAAGCTCTCGGTGGTTTGGCCCCCAGCACATCTCTCACTTGCTCAGTGTCTACAACCCCATCAGATGCAGATCTTTCAACTGTTCCTAGAATTAGATCTAAGTGTGCTGACAGTGCTTTCAGTTGTTGTGGTCCTGTTCCTTGGAATGAACTCCCTGCTGACCTGAGGTCAGTAACAACTGTGCCTACATTCAAAAACTGACTTAAAACTTTATTATCACAAGTGTACACTTAATAACTGTGTGTGTGTGTGTGTGTGTTAGTGTGTTAAGTTTTAGTTTGTTGTTTTTTATTGACTAAAGCATTGTAGACCTAATGATAGGGAAATTTCACTAAATATTACTCTTTTATGTTAATCACATATTTAATGCCTGCACTCCATTTAATTTTTTCTGCAACATCTAGATCGTCCTGGCAATTATGCAAGAGTTCTTTTTGTCAATTTCAGTTCAGCTTTTAATACCATTTTGCCATCCAGACTGGATGATAAGCTCCTTCATATGGGAGTTAAACAATCACTGTGTCAGTGGGTATTAGACTTTTTAACAGACAGGGTTCAGGTGGTCAAATATAAAAACAAAACATCAAAACCCCCTAACCATCAGCATGGGGACCCCTCAGAGGAGTGTTTTGTCTCCACTATTGTTCTCCTTGTATACAAATGACTTTATTTCACGCTGTCAATCAGTTAACAGGTTGATTGTTGATTGTAAAGGATCCTCCCACATAGCTGACTGCCTTTTTAACGTTCTCCCCTCACAGAAAAGACTGAGCAACATCAGCACAAAAACAACCAGATTTCAAAACAGTACATAATCGCAGGCTGTCCAACTCCTCAGCACCTATGAAATATTTTAAACACAACAACTTAACGGTTTTATATGTAATTTTTTATTTATTTTAGAGCCGGGACTTTAACGATTTCGATTAATTACAAAGATTTTAACGCTTTAATTTTTTATCGCAATTAATCACATTTTGAAAAGTTTGGAGCCGGAACCTTTGTATTCGCGTGTTCTGGCACGCTTCTAAATCTGATGCACAAACGACATCCGCAAACAGCAAGGGTGGAGGAAGAAGCTGCTTCTCTCGGTCCATCGAGGGACAACTTTTGCTTTAAAAAACGTTCTGATGGGACTTTCGAAAAGACTACTGTTGTGTGCAAGTTGTGCAAAAAGGAGTTTGCTTATCACCGAAGCTACTCAAGCCTAAAATACCATCTCAATGCAAAACATGTTGCGGCAAGCATAGCCGTCCCCACAAGCGGTACAAATAAAAGCTCCAGCCAGCCCACATTGGACCAGATGACAGGTTTCAGGGCCAAAATACGTAAGTCTGCGTCTGAGAAATTAAGCAACTCCTTGGCTAAATGTTGCAATTTTCTTATTGTATAGTTTGTTTTGTTTTTTTTAATTTTTCATTTTTACAGTTCTGTACAAGAAATGGTGCTATCACTATTGTCTAGTGTGCTGTTTGCATTTATTTTTTATTTTTCAAATAAGTTAAACAATCAGAGGTTCTCAAATATTTGAATTCTGAATAACTATAATAGCCCAATCTGTTGGTTTAATAACAATTAAAAAAAAGAAAAACATTTCAAAAAGCAATAAACATGTTTGTTAAGCATATTTATTGCATAATGATTTTAATTGAAAATGTTTAATTTGTTAAATTGTTTGCGATTAATTAATTACAGACCCTGTAATTAACTCGATTAAAAATTTTAATCGAGTCCAACCACTAATTTATTTTTAACTTGATGCTGCTAATCACTTTACAGGGGTTTTAATGTTACCATTTAGTATCTATTCTGTTTTATGGTCTATAATTCTTATTTTATTCTATTTTTTTATCCCAGTATTTATTAATTACTATTGCATCACACTGAGTTAGTGTTCTTGGTAGTGCGTGGGTCTTAACTGAAACAAATTTCTATCGGTAATGTCGATATTGAATCTTGAATCTATGTTTAATCATGCTACAGTATAATCATTGTTACAGTAATCCTTCAATACTAAGAAAGAAAGTATGTATTCTGCTTTTGACTATATATGTTGCCTAAGAGGTGACAGACAGAGCTGCAAACTACTGGCTTGAGCACATATACAGCAAGGCTTAAGGTCAGTCTACTAAGAAGAATAATACCATGCATGAAATGTTTTTATACATCTTACTGAGAAACATTCGAACAGTCAGCATGTGTGAAAAATACTGGAAGAAGAACACTTCCCCTTTTGCCTTGAAATGAATATGAAATGAAGCGATCGGGGGCATTCCTCACGTCCTCTTTGTAGAGTGTGTTGTGACTGCTCTGGATTTGGAAGTTCTAATAAAGCTGCATGTCACCCATATCCTTCTCTTGGTCATTATTCCCAGGAAATTCTATCACCTGTATAGGTTTCAGGTTTTTTCTTTAATGCTAAACACTTTAAAGTTTACGTGCAATGAAATGTGCTATATAAACAAATTTGAAACTGCTGCTGCCACTGTTAGTCATATTGTTTGACTGCTGTTTTTTTTTTTTTTTTAAGTCCAGCAGGCTAATAGCTAGTGGATGCTTATTGCTCAAAGAGTCATCTGACTCATGTTGAGGGTTTTAATTTTTCTCATGCGTGACTGCATGCCTGAAGATCAGCTGCTCTGAACAAGAGACTGTGTTTCCTTTTTTTCATGTCCTGGTTATACAACATGACTGATTACCTAAAAATTTCACAGACTGAGGCTGAACATGCTTTATATTGTGAGAAATAACTTGCTTTTGGCAGATGAAAATAAAGGCCAGCAGGGGGTGCTAATCACTTTTCACATTAATCCCATCTTTCAAGTGCACAAAAGTTGAAACAGTTGTTTAAAGTTATCCATATTTAACCAAAAATACATAACCATTGCAAGCTTTTTTTCACAAAACTAACACAAGCCACCTCAGTTCATTAACATCTGATTATCTAATATCTAATTCTATTAAAACTGGCTCCCAGTGTTAATCTGATAGACCCTTCCCCACAACCTGAGGAGGCCATCCCCTCTCACTTCATTAACAAATATTCCCCCACCAACACCTTCCAATCTTTTTCTGAGCATTCCCAGTTTCCCTCTTACACTGGAAATGTTGAACTGAGATGGAAACCTCTACTTGTTTAAAATCAATTTTGAAATATATATATATATCTATATATATATATCTATATATCTATATATATATATATATATATATATATATATATATTTAAACACATTTGCTTTGGCATATACATTTTACTAATACACACAGTTGCCCTAAAACATGCATTTAACATACAAAAATGTGACCCTCAAGATAGAAAATATTTTAATCTGGAGTGACAAAATAAACAATATCAATAAAAAAAACTTCTATCAAGGCCTGTTTTTGCCTGAAGGTAACCATATTTTTAGCACAATACTCATGGTTCATGGGTAGACGCTCTGCTACTCTGACTAATGTGATTTCTCTCTTTCTGTCTTGATATCAACAAGAGGGTATGACAGGGTGTGGACATGAGTAAAAGCAATACTTTTGCTTTTCCAACTTTAGCATCTACACCCTTGCCCCTCAGGCTGACAAAACATCTGACATATGAACAGAGGACACTTTTAGCAGTTCAGCAACTGAGTTTCTGTGAGAAAGAGACTATCACTGAAACCAACCAGCTGATCTATACAAGAGTGATCCTTAAGATGCTTGGCTTTAAAATAAACTACCCTACATGGGGAAGGAGACTAGAGGCTAAGATCAAGGAGCATGGAGGGATGTTAGTTAGCTGTCAGAGCTGCAGAAAGGTGTGATGAGGAGAGGGGTGCTTAAGAAGTGCAAGTGTTCCATACCTGAGACCGTAGAAACTGCCAAGCAAAGACTCGCAGTCTTGGATAGCCGCTTGAAGAGGTAGAAGCCGGGAGAATAAATCGGATGTTCTCCACTGAACAATCCAAGGTGTACTCTCAGTGGCAGGTGAAGAAATGAAACACTGAAATCAACTGTTAGATATCTGAGTGGATAATATGTGTTTAACTTCCACTCAGTGGCAAAAGCCAGCGGAGGTTTTGAAAACAGTGTGCTGGGACTCGGGCATTCTCTCCAGCTACAGTGAGCCAGTCAGCTGACAGCTGGTGAGGCAAGCTGGCTGTTAGACCAGCGAGAACATCTCCAAAAATATCTGAGCACTTTAGTCATATTTCAAGCTTTTTGGCTACACGCTTCCACCATTATTGCTCTTGTTTGAAAATTTCCCAAAACAGCTTCAGTCTGTAATGAATCTTGGGACAGGCTAAAACACAAAGGATACTGTACACCCAACCAGTCTTTCAAATCTGGGGAAAAGAAGGTCGCATTTGTGTGCAGCATTTGGAGGCGCCTTCGAATCGGAACAGCCATCATCACTTGCTTGTGATGTGATCACCTTAAAATGTGGCCTTCTAAGGATGCAGACCAGACGCACTGGTGTGTAGAAATGACATCGGCGATTCAAGATGATGTAGCAGCAGAACGCGGTGTAGGTGAGTCTCCCTTTCAACTTGTGTCGAATGTGCGGACTTCAAACTACATACCAGTTTATAAGCTGTGCTATGGTCAATAATTTACGCCATGCTTTTTCCTATATATTGTATTGGTCTTTGCATGGACAATGTATTTTCAGTGATTTTATTTGATTTCAGCACATTTGTTCTGCTGACAATCTCAGACACCAACATGAGAAACTTTGAAAAAGACTGAGAGACACATACTGTAAATTTTGTAGTTTATTTCTTTTAGTTTACATGGTGAAAAGAGGGGATGCATGGCCATTATTTCTTTGGAACTGTAGTAGCTACAATAGTGTTGAACTGGTGTAAAGTAAAGATGACTTCTTTTTTGTTTATAGCTTAATTCACATTGTCAGCTAAAGGATTTGGAAATGGACCAACTTGCTTGGTGTCTTAAAGTCCCGTTAGCTTTCTACTCTGAATTATGATCATGCTTCACTTAAAAATAGGCACAGCTGGGAAAAAAATGTATCTGAATGTTTTCTCTTGACCTTCCCTTTTTTAACAGAAGTCTCAACAACCAGAAACTGGCTCTGTCTGTTAGAATCTGCAAGAGCTAGGACACATGATCTGGAAATGCACCAAGCACATTCGGACAGAATTTTACATTAGAAGAAACAGATGCAAGAGTGTTATTGAATTATCATCATGAAGTGCCTGTATTATACTATTTGTTGGCATAAACACAAAGTGCAATAAAGTGGCAACAGATTCAGATATGCTAAAACAGGCACATTAAAGTTTTTCAACAACTAAATTGCTGAAACTAAGATATAGGGCTGCAACGATTCATCAAATAGCTTGATTAAATGAAATGCTGGATGCAAATTCTTTGTTTCAGTGCTTCATTTAATGCATGATTCTGCAGGGCTCAGTTGTCACCCTGCAAGCATGAGGATTTCGCCCACATTTGCGACTAACAATAGGCCTGCTCTTCACCTGTGTGGCGAAAGGCAAAAGGAGGCGGAGCCGTTACCGAGATGTGAGCTCAGGCGGGGGAGAAAGAAAACTTTTTTCTAACATTCAAATTTGCAGCATTTGCTACTGTAATTGCAATTAAAAAACAAGATTTAACTGGGAAAAAATTGGTGGTAGTCCATCACTCGCTCAAACTCCAACACGAAGAAAAGTTTACTTTTCAGGAGCTCCCACCCACTGCCATTTACACAGCTGTAAACATAAGTATCGGAAGTTCAGTAAAATCATTTTTTTGCTTTAAAAATAATTAAAGAATTAGGACTTGTGGTCCTAAAAACTTAAAGATTTTACATGAAAAACCTAGACTATAATAACTGAGTAATTAAGAGGACAAACTCTTAATCAGAACTACCATCAGACAAACCCAGATCATTGGCTTTGACTGCCACCCCACTGCCTTGTTCTCCAACCGTAGTTGGTACTGTGCCAAAACTTTGCTGTAACCCATTTCCTCTGATACACAAGTGTGAGTTCCTTCCACCTCAGGTTCCATGCTGTCGATCAGACAAAGGCAATCCTGTGCCTTCCAGCTGCAAGATGTGGAGTTTTTAAGGTGGTGCCACTTGTACTGAGCGTGATGGGACGACACTGGGCACCGCAAGAAATGCTTTGCGTGAAGTGTGACACTGACTACATTCTCGTCTGGATTTGGAATACCATTAGCAAAGACTGTGGAAAGAACATAAGAATGTTGATTTAGTTTAGGCGTGTGTTATGTTTTTCTTTTTTCAAACTACTCCAATTTCTTATAACAAGTGAAGTGCAGTAAGCCTCTTGGCAAAATGACAGGAAACTCTTTTAGAAGGCTGAGGATAAGCTATCAGATTTTGTTTTCAAGAGTGTGTGTGTGTGTGTGTGTGTGTGTGTGTGTGTGTGTGTGTTGCGCGTTTTTAAGAATCTTTAGGGTGTAAGAATCTAGTGTAAGAATCAGTTGTGTGTGTCAGGTAAATAGACTAAAAAGATGAGTGATTACAGAAAGGAGAAATGGAAGAACTGTAATATCTTTGGTCATCTGTCCAAACTGAGCAACTACATTGCACTGCGGGTGTTTCAAAGGCTGTTGTAATGGACAAAATGGGATAGAGTTGATTTAAGATTACCATGTGGCTAGTGCCATGTCGTCATACCAGCCAATAGAAAAAAACAACATAGTATGATGTGCAAAGCACACTGTAAAAAAACTAGGGAACTTAGGCCTGCTCCAGGTGTTGGGGATACTCTGCAGAGGTTTGGATAGATTTAAATTGGATCATCAAATCATGATCAAGGAGGATGTAGCAAAAGTTGCAGTTGTACACCACAGCATTGTCATATAGAGTCGACATACAGTAAGTGCATTTATTTTGCACTGCAGTAAACTTATAAGATCATTATTAGAACAATTTTTCAGGTGTTAATTAGATATAAAGCAAAGGCAACAGCTCTATTTGCAGTTTGTTTTGCAACTGATGTATGTAGGATGCACAGCAGTCAAGTTGGTCAGGTGTATGGAGGTGGAAGCATTTGTAAAGCGTAATAGAATAAAGAACTGCATCATCTGCATATAGGCATACAAGGATCACTAACAGATGGTATCTTACTATAGTACATGAAATCCTGGTCAGTCAGTCCCACCTACACAATTAGCAGTTCACCAACCAAACATGGCACACAGGCACATCTTAAGTCTTATTTATAGCTTATATTATGATGTCATGTTGTCTGGCAACTACCTAACAACTCACTAAAATTATATTTGGAGCAGGACATAGACATGTTCATGTACTAGTTAGTGTAATATAGGAAAATGTGATGAGGTGAATGTGTGTAATCTTGTTTTCAAATTTCCAGGACAGAATGGTAAAGAATGGTGCATACAGGTTTTGTTATCCTTTGTGACTCTTCTCTTACCTAACGATATAAACTTACTTTTATTCCTGCTGGTGTCTATCCATACAGATTCAGGGTTCTGTCCACATTTTGCAGTTTGCTAGAACCTTCGTGTGTTAAATTACTTATGCAGGTGTCTGAATTTAAATACCTTGTGCGGTGTGTTCTTTACACATGGTTAGGTTCCCAGTGGCTGCATCATGCCATATCTTACTGCAAAACATAATGTACGTCTAAATTAGGCAGTATGTGACCATCATCCTTATATTCGATTTAAGAGACTAACACCTTAATGGAACCCACAGGGACTTATATAAAACATCATATTTATTATTTTTATAAAGATATTTTGTTTGTTTTTAACAATTATTTTTTTAAAAAAAGTTAAGGCTGCTTCATGTAAACTTTGGATGTGAGACAGTGTTCATATATTGCAGGTCTGAGTTACATAAAGCTCTGAGGTCTTACTTTGTCTCAGGGGTGCAGTGGGCACCATTCCAGCCACAGTAAGGATCTCTGGATAAGATACAGTCCTCACAAGTATTTCCATACTGGACACAGTTTGCTACATCAAGTTGGACCAGTTCATTTCCAGTGTTCACATACATCTTTTTCTGCAATGATGGGCATGCTGTTAAATACTGAGCTTTTTAGTAAAATTCAGTGGAGTGGGGATGGGTTATAGTTCTGTAGGGATTGCTGGTACTCACAGAAGATGGGTGAAGGATGAAGTTGAGGTTGTGTGCACTGTATTTGAATGGTTGATACTCAGCAGTGACAAAGGTGTGACTTTCATTGTGCATCACCTTGTGAATCCCTCCATTACCTGTGAAAAACCACAAAAAGGAGCAGGGATGATACTAAATATTACACTCAACACTCAGGCGGACACTCAAATCCACCTCAGCCACTCCTCTCTCAGGTTCTATTGCTTTATATGACACGTTTTTTTTGTCTTCAGAAGTTGTGTAAACACATTAAATATTCTATTTTCTTTAATCATTCATGGTTATCAAGCTCTCTGATCTCAGGACCACCCACATCAATCTGGGACTTTTGTTTACTGGACCATTTTTTTCTTCTGAAATATGCCTGTGTTGTCATTGCACCACACAGGCAACGAACATTTAGTGCTTCCCAATTCAGAATTTTTACTCACTTAGAGATAAGAAGATAACAGTGGTCCTGCTGCTTCTTGTGTTTGGTGAACCATCAACATGGATCTGAGTATAGTTGTGATGATTAAAGAAAAGAAGGTCAGAGTTATCCACAGGCTGAACCGACTGCTCCATCTCTGAAATCTTGGAGGTCTTCTTCAGGATGTCCACTGGTATCTTGGTGCTGTCAGAAGCACACTGGAGAGTAAAAGTACATAGCTTAGAAGAGCTGCACACCAGCTGACTGGTCAAGACCCCCACTCTTATAAACTGTCAAACGTTTTGTTCTCATGCTCCATATGTGCACTTAGCGCCATTTAACATCTGAATATCAAATTTCAAATAAGGCCAGTATTTACCTTAAAACTGAAAGAAAATATAAAAAAGGCCAAGCAATTTGTACTCTGTAAATATACTTAACCACTTGGTTTAAAAGATATAATCCCCCAAAAAGTAAGGAATCTTTTTGTGATGGCACAAGTTGCTACACATTTCACATCTGACCAATTTAAATGTCTCATACCGTTCTTGGAACATCTAGTTGGTCTCTTGTGTAGTTTTTGAACGGGGAGTTTGTGAAGATTTTGTCAATGTCTTCTATCGTGTAGACACAAACAGCACTCATTCCACTGCAAAGAGACACATGGTCAGCAGGTTGGTCTGAGACATCTCCAGCAAAATGGGTGAACTGGACTAAGGGTCAAAAGTGCAGAAAAAGCAGCTGACCACACAGACTGACAAAAAAAGAAACAGGAAGCGAGCTTGCCTTAAAAACAAAAGCTGTGAATGCCTTTATTTATGTGACATTCAACCAGTCAGACTTACATGTTTGGAACAGCACAAGATTCAATTACACAGATACTCAGATTCTAAATATATTATTATTATTATTACTTAGATAAAGTTGTAGCATCA
>JAMQGT020007752.1:0-16631 GCA_024447675.2 Pterophyllum scalare | reverse complement strand
GGTTATGTTATGTAACTTACTTGGTTCAGTTCTCGTATTGCTAATGGCGTTGCCCATTGGGTTAAGAGACCAGATTCGACACAAGCTCTTAATTTTGACTGTGTATGCCTAAATTGCATGTTTTTTGTGATGATGGCAAAATCATGATATGCATTTGAACAACTAATGTGACCAGTGTTTTTTTTTTCTTTCTTTAACACCTCCACCCTCTGGTTATTGCACAGCTACATACCAAAGACTAGCACGGTCAGTCTTCATGAATGCCTTGTACAATCCTGCAAACTCCTGCTGGTGCATAGCAAGGCAGGTCTCGCTTGGACTTCAAAAGGTGACTGTTTCAATCTGATTTTGAGTTTTTCCACATCTGATTACTGGAATGTTATAGCAGAAATGGGTGTGATTTAAAGACTCAAAACCTGAGTACATGACTTGTACAGATTTGGATATTTGGCAGATATTCATATTTGATTATTTAAAACCGAAGGCCAGATACAGTGGCCTCAATAACACTTGCATTTGGGCTTCTTGCACTGGTAATACAGTCCCTCACAGTCGATGTGGACATTCACTTTTATCAAATTACCCTCGACACAGCTTGATTACTGATGAACCTCTTATCATAAACCTCCCTTTAAACAACTTTTCAAAGTCATTTTTAAAACCCCACAAAGGAACAAAATCTTCTAGCTTTACCTGTGTTGAATGTAAGGCATTTTATCTATTTAGACCTCTTTAAGCCCTGCGCGGTCTGAGGTGGGCAGCCTTGTTGCTTTTCTTAGATTGTATTTTAGCCATTACGTGTCAGGTTTTGCAGTGCAGGTCGCAGGTCGGGGTCTGAGAACTTTTGAGGGCGGTGCTGTTTGTCGTTCGGCATGCCCTTCACGACCCTCTATGACACATAACTGTATTTTATAAAAGATGAGGACTATAGATGCTGCCTTAAAGTTAGTTGCTGGCGGGATCTGCACCGTGCGGGTTTCCCTTCGTCTGGCTGGGAAAAAGTCTTTCTCTTCAATCTTAATCCTTTTGAAGAGCTGTCACATTTTCTTTGGGAAACAGTTAAATAAGATGTTAGACAAAAGTTATCATTCGGTTTGTTGTGTTATCAAGTGAGTTTTGATATTTATTTGTTTTTTTTTTCTGGTGGACCTTCGTTTTTAGTAACAATCTTCATTATTTAGGCTGTTACTGAAATATTTTCTGTTTTCTAAGTCCAACCTTATTCTAAACAGTGACTGTTTGATGATGTAGCTTCACTGCCTTCTGTGCATTGGTGTGTTTGTGCGTTTGTGTGCAAGCAGGTGTAATTTATACAATGAGTAATGACATTAAAAACACTGCAGGTGGCGCCACCGCTGCATTTATTATGTTGGAGGGGCACAAGGTGAAGAATATTTAAGTGGATAAAGTTTTATCCACCATCTTTCTGCTGTACACTCATACAGTTCCAGTTTGTTCAGAGGATAAAGGGCATTTTTTTTCTTTTGTGGCTCCTTACAAAGTGGGTAGTGGGTCACTTTGATTCTTCTTTTATGCTGACTTCAGCCCAACAACCCTCTGGTCACTGCCTTTCAGGCTCCTGCCACCGGACTCGCTGGATAAGTACACTTTATATAATGTGTTGTGCCTGTATACCTGTATCCATGTGCAAATGTGAGTGTATGTGTGTCAATTACAGACCCCCCCCCCCACCTCTTCATACCACATTACCTCAGGGCAGTGAGCTGCGCTCAGTGTTGCATCCAATGTTGAAGCTGCATTGAGGGATGAGTGCTGACAGGAAGCTGTGGTCATTTTCGCTGAATGCTACTTTGGATTTAGTGTTGCTTTTCTTTCTTTTTCCTTTTCGTCGTCAGTAACTGCATGCAAGGTCTTGTCACTCAGGAAGCTGTGAAGTTGGAAGTATGCGGAACCTTTTGTCTCTCCGATGATTTTTGGAGTTAATTCAATTTTAAATTGTTTAAAAACTAACCTGATCTGTGTACAAACAGGTGCATATGCAAGTGGTTATTGAATACCTCATTTATCAATTTTATGTTGTTTTTTGGCTTGTACAATGCTCCCTGATATTAATTCAACTGTGGGGTTTGTGCATATTTTTGTACTGTTATTATTATTATGGACATGATAATAATGATATTACTGATATTATAGTTTTCTCTTTGATTAAAGCAAACAAAAAAAAAAAAGGACAAAACCTGAATGCTTGTAAAAACTGGTTTGTGCTGATTGTATTTATGAGGAGCACTTTTCTAAAGTGGTTTTCACACATTCAGTTTTGTTCATATCAGTTAATATAAAGATATGGTTCTCAGGGCTTTAAACTTGTATGTCATGATAAAGTTTTACTTTATATCTTATTTCTCTGTGTGCTGGTTTTGTTTTTTCTTTCTCTTTCAGCTGAGATCACCAAATATGGACACGCCAACGTGATCAACACGCTTGAGGCGTTTTTTACATATCCATTTTGAAGCTTAAGCATAGAAGTGTGTTTACACTCCTTCAACAAATTTTCACTTTGCAAATATTTAAGTGCTAGGTTCAGTCATTTCAGTACCAAAAACTGCTGTACTGTGCAAGAGTCTCACTTTCTTTATATGTTGTTTCCAAGAAAGCCTGCAATTTCTTTTTTTTGCCACAGTAGCTTTTTATTGACAGTATAGGTTATGACAGGAAAGTGGAAGAGGAGCAAAGAGTACAGGCTGGGACTCGAACCTGCGCTGCCAGCGTTTTGCCTTGCAGCATGTATAGGATCACCTGCTCTACCACTGAGCCACCCTGGCAATCTGGTCTTGCAGTTTTTAACATGGTCTTGAGAAACAGCTGCCCAGGCCTTCTGAAGGCCTTTCAAAGTTTTTTTTTTTGGCATTTGCTGCTTTTGTGTTCTTTGTGTGTTTGTGTTTGTGTTTGTTAAATCACCCAACACTGACCGGTGAATCATTAAAGCCTAAAAAAAAAAGCACTTAAAGATAAACTAGTGTTGTGTCAACACATAATCTTTTATGTATCTTAAGTTATTAGCAGCCTTTTGCAAGAACACATAATTTGCTCCTATTTCTTTAATTGAATTGCTATTAACAAAAATGATCGCTAATGGAACGATAACAGTTATCTGTGGCATATTGTATTTTTGCACCAGTAACATGATTCTCAAAGAGTGCTGTGCACTGTGTCCTTAAAAAAAATTGGAGGACAATAAAGGAGCAGATCCAAAAAAGAAAAGTCTGCGGCAGATGAAGAGTATCTGAAAGCCGTGTTCTTAAGAAACAGGAAAAAATCCAGCAAAGACCTGACAGAGGAACTGAGAGGTTGATCCATCTACTGTTCACTGAAGCCTCTTCAGAAATCATCTGATGAAATCACCAAGAAGCCATTCTTAAAGAAGGGAAATGAGAAAAGGCTGAGGGATGCCAAATTATACAAGAACTGGAACTCAGTTTCAATTCATGGATGCGTCCAGGAAAGGAGTAAAACAGTAGGCGTCTAAAGCCATCTGTAAAACGCAGCGGAGGCTCTGTCATGGTTTGGGGCTGGATTTCAGCCAGCGATGCTGGGCATTAGGTTAAAATTGATGAAATTATAAATGCAGAAAAGTACCATCAGAGTTTGATTCACCGTAGAGGGTGATCTGGAAAGCATCTGATTGGCATCTTCTTCATTTTTCAGCATGACAATAATGCCAAACACTTGGCCACTGAAGTAAATATACCAGGCTAGAAAAGTTGGGACCTCAACTTTACTGAAGCAGTGTGGGATCAACTCGACAGAAAACAGAACAAAAGGCAGCCAACATCTAAAGAAGAGTACTTAAAGAAATTACAAGAAAGCTTGCCTAAGAGAGTTCAGGCTGTGTTGATCAATAAAGGTGGTTAATATTGACTTTCAAGTTTTTTATAATTATACAAACTGCCATTTACAGTAAATTTACGTGTATGTTTACGTATTTCAATCAATTGCAGCACTTGTCCCCATTTCGTCAGCAAAAATATGAAGAAATAAGTGGTGGCTCATGATCTTATCACAAGACTGAAATATTTGTTTTAGAAATGTGATTCTTTATCTCCACCGTGGTTTCTCAAGTGGCCCTGAAACCGCAATTCTTGTAAACCAGCAAGTTCCTGGAACATCAAGTTCAGGAAATGTTGTAATACAGGTTGTGAAAAATGTTATATTTCCATCAACCCAGCTTTTTGAAGGGTTAGCTGGAGTAATTTCAGGCCTTTGACAGTGACAGTGGAGAGGAAGACTAAGGGAATGGTGTTCAGCAATTTTCCCACCCTTATAGTATGTGCCATAGACTGTATATAACAGATGTCTGAAATCTGCATTCTTACTAATGGCCAAAAGGGGGCAACACCTTTGGTCGCAAAAAGAATTCTTTGTCCATAGAGGTCTTAAAATCTAGGGGAAACCAGAGTGTGACACAAATGTGACACCCACCACTTCCACTAGTGCTTCCAGTTCCAAGAAAGGACTAGTTTGACTATTGTGGTTTATTAATCTTTTTCATGTAGAACAATATCAGGGTGGCCACAGGCAAAACAACAAATAACAGGCCTCCTACCAGTTCCTCTAACCTATACAGGAAAAAAGGTTGTAGAAAGAAAAAAGTTACTGACTGCTTTTCAAAGAAGCTATTTAATATATCTGAAATATGTTTAAAAAAAATAAAGAAAATGCTAGTCTAGCAGTTTCAGTGTCAACTAGATAAATGAATAAAACCCGACACATTCACATAGCAGCATCTGGCTGGGACTCAAGAAGTAGAAGGACCCGGTCTTGTCAGGTCTTAATTTAAAGTTGGCGCCTCCCGTCTCCAACCAATGGCCAGATGCCCTCAGTAGCTTACATAATTGAAAACACAAAACAAAATGAACAGCACCACCCCAAAATTATGACCTGGATCATGACACTCATTTTGTACATTACCGTCACCATTTCTGTGATAGACAGGCAACCTGTCCAGGGTGTACCCTGTCTCCCACATTGTCACAGCCTCCCCCATGACCCTGAACTGGACAAGCGATTAAGAAAATGGATGGGTGGTTTGGACCCCATTGAATGTCTCCAAAACATGCCTCACTATCTTAAGATTGAAAAGTTGCTAGCCTATGAGAATATAGAGTCCCTATATTCTCATAGACAGGGGCCTCACTAACCATGGGTAACGTCCATCTTTTATATACAACCTGTGGTATGAACCCTAGCCACTTGGCTGATGGGACTTTCCCAGTTTACCTTGAAACTACAGGTGAGTTTTGAGGAAGCTGAGTATCACAGTTCCTCTGAAAAGAAAACATGAAGTGAGGCATGGTGGCTGCTGTTCTCTTTTTAAAGTTTTGATTTAGTCAGGCTTTGAAGAACTAAACTCGCTATTAAAATACAGGAAGGTCTGCAGGATGAAAATACATTCATCCTTATATGGAGAAGGAAGAACTACAAACACCAATACATCGATTTACAATTTTCTCAGCCTCTAAATAAGGTCATAAACATTAACGTTTGATTTTGGGTGACAGGTGGGGTAGATTTAATCAAAAGACACACACACACACAAAACACACACACACACACACAAGCACTCTCACATTTACAACCCCCACCCACACACCCACCTAGTGTGTGGGTGTGTAATGTTACCAGCTTTCACACGACATTCTGGTTGCAACTTGTTCAGATACATTGATTAGTGCTTTCAGTACTGCTCCCTTATTTCCAAAGGGTTCGCCACAGCAGACAGAGCCACATGTTTGACAATACATACTTTAATGCCAAAGTCAATTTTATTTCTATAGTACATTAAAAGCAACAAAATTGATCAAAGTTTACAAGTACAAGTTTAAAATAGACAAAATAAAACCACAGACCAATAAAATGTTCAGATGGGGACAATGGGTTATATTACAGCATAAAACAACAAAGTCAACACAATATAAAACACAGATGGAGCAGGATGAATTACAAAGTGCAGTAAAGTCAAAATGTAATGTTGCAATTAGGGTTGCAACGGTATGAGATTTTCACGGTATGATAATCGTCTCAGAAAATATCGCGGCATCACCGTATCACCGTATTTCACATATATATTATTATAAGTTACTCTGACCCTTAAAGAAATAATAAAAGTTTTTTGTTTAACAAATTATTTTACTGTACTTGGAACCATTTTTAATGACAGTTTTGTTTAAAATGTCTCCTTTAAAAAAAAAAAAGCTATACACCTGAGATTTTATATATATATTATATATATATATATATATATATATATATATACACACACACACACACACACTTTATATGTACTCTTAGAATTAAATATCCTGGATTTAAAATGTTCAGTAAAATTATGTACCAGCATAAAAACATATTTAATATCTGAGAAACTGAGCCTGGGTCAGTGTCTGATCGGCTACTGTTGACTGCTTTATAACACACATTGTACCGCTAAGTGGGAAATAACCAGATACTGCAGACAGAGGGGATTATTTCTGACATGATCCTCATAATACAGATTTGACTCTTAAGGCTTTAATGCCAAGCCTGGTTTTAAGGGATGACAAATAGACACGCCAAAGTTTATTCTTTCACATTAAGTCCGGAAAGGCCCTCAACACGGACATGTGCATCCAGCACAGCTTCACGGCCACGGGCACCGGCATGTGATGGGCAGTTCGGCTCTTTTCAGTGAGCCGGCTCTTTAGGCTCGGCTTCCAAAGAAGAGCCTCTTTCGGCTCTCGAACGACTCTTTACTTGTTATCATTTGTAGCCTCATATTTTAGCCTAAATAAGCAAAAATGAATGGTTTGTGTGCTGAAAAGCCCTCTTTTTATGATAAAGTTGATAATTGCTTTATTTTGTCCTGTTAAAATAAATCTTACTTTCATTTAACATTTTAAATAAACTTTTAATAGAACACAGGACAAACAAACACACTGACTTATTTTGCTTTGTGTTCCAGTAGGACGGGTTATAGTTGCAGTTTTGGGGTGGGCGGGGTATGCTACAACAGTTGTTTGTTCGGGACCAGACTCACCAGGGTCATTAGACAGAGCCCTAGCTTGCCCTCTCTCCTCAAACTGCACCAAGTGATGGACAGTTCTTATATGTCGGTGCAGGTTTGTGGTGGAACCTGCTCTCACTGTAATTTTCAACTTGCAGTGACGGCACTCTGCTCTGCTATTTCCAATTTCCTTAAATTGCAGCCAAATGCTGCTTCTTTTACGAGTATCACTCATGTTCACGTGTTTTAGCAGCCGCTGTTTGTACCTGGACTATGACCACACATGGTGAAACAATTATCTCCCCCTCTTCTTTAACTTAATGGTATCGCATGTACCCCTGTGTGTTTGGCTGTATGGTGTGCCCATCAGTTCTGCCTCTGTCCTCAGGTTTGTGAGCAGAGCTAATGAGAAATTGGGGAACCAGCTCTCATTCAACGGGAGTCGGCTCTTCTGATTCACTACCAAGCATCGGTTCTTGGAGACGCCTCTTTTGCGAGCGACACATCACTAGAAAGTAAGTATTCCCTCCTTTAGCGGCCACTTTTCTTCCAAACTGTTTGCAAATGGGATACCCATCCTCACATACGTTTGGTGGGTATCCGAAGTAGTCCCACACTGCTGATTGTAGTTTAGCTTTTTTAGGAGGATGGAGACTGGTTAAATCTGTGGCCATTTTCACCGCTGTGTGCCTGAGAGCGGCGCCACTGACCAAGGGGCAGCCAAGATGGAGCGGAGCTGCGAAAGCGTGTGCGAGATTCTCAGCTGGCTTGCCTTTTTCCCTTATTACGGTAATAAGCAAACACCCACAGTATGATAACCATGCATTTTAATACCATGGTATACCGTGAAACCGGTTACCGCTGCAACCCTAGTTGCAATATGTGCACACAGGGTTAATTCAAATACTGTCGGCTCAAGAACTAAGGAGTAACTTGCTCACACTATGAAAGCCTTTTGAGAGTCAAAAATGTGTTAGCTCTGTACTGAGAATCACACTCAAATAGGCACTTCTGAAAAATAGGTTTCTATTTTCTCTTTCAACACCTCAGCAATGTTTTTCAGTATGACTTAACTAGCAGAAATCTTGACAGAGAGTGGCTCAGTTTTCTGAAATGCAAATCTCATTGTTTGAGGTAGTACGCATAACAGGAAATTTTTTAAAGTGCAAAATGTACATTCTGCCAGAATTTCACATTACAGGAAACAGATGTAAGGCACCGTGATTTGAAGTATCTGCCCCCTTATGGACTTCCTTGGTTTGACAAATGTAATTACGAAATGCAGTTTTTAAATTGGGGGGGGGGGAAGAGCTACTTGGCACTATGTGACACCCCCCCCCGAACACCAAATGCAGTGAAGCTTCAACAGATTTACAAAAAAAAATCTAAAAAAAAAAACAGGAACAGGAACAGGAACAGGAAAGACAGAGACATTTAAAAAGTTGTCTGTTTTATGAAAATTGTGTACTGTGACAACTGAAACTGAAAGGTAATTGGACTGCATTTGTAGAGCACTAAAAATATTTATATTACACGCCTCATTTAACCATTCACATACACCTATTTATTCTGCACGTACAAGGGTTTTATCTCTCTCTGACACAGATTGATACATCGGTGGCAATTTTGGATCCAGTGTCCTTCCCAAACTGAAACTTGTGAAACCTTTGTGAAGAACTAACAGCACAAACTCTTAATCAGAACCACCATTAGACCCACCCAGATCATTGGCTTTGACTGTCCACCCGCTGCCTTGTTCTCCAGCTGTAGTTGGTACTTTGCCACGACCTTCGAGTAACCCTTCTCCTCTGATATACACTCATGAATTCCCTCATGCTCACGGTCCATGCTGTCAATCAAATAAAGGCATACGTCCTCTCTCGAGATGCAGGATATGGACTTTTCACGATGCCGCCAAGTGTACTGAGCATGATGGGACAGCATTGGGCATGGAAGGAAATACTTTGAATTACGTCTGACAGTGACAACATTTTTGTCTGGACTTGGATCACCATTGCTGTACATTAATGCTGTGGAAAGAACACAAGAGGGCCAGTTTCAGCTGGGTGTGTGTTTGTTTAGTCTATTTTTAAACCAGTCTGGTTTCTTATTTCAACTGGAGTGTAGCAAGCTTTGTGATAAATGACTGGAACTAGCTTCCACACTGTAATGGTCCTGGGCTGTTCTTTTGTTTTTGGTCTGCAGTTTATTTCTAGTTCCTTGTGTTTTGTGTCAAGTCTCCGTCTCTGTTCCCTTGTCCTATTTCCTGTTTTATTTTGGTAGTGTCTTTTTTCTTGTGCAGTGTATTTAGTTTTGCTTCCCTTTGTCTTGTCAGTGTCATGTTCAGCTGTGTTACCTGCTGTTTCCACTTTCCCTCGTTAACCCCTGGTGTATTTAAGTCCTGTGTTTTTGCTGCTTGTTGTTGATGTTGCCATGCTGGTGTGTTTTTGGTCTATCTTGCGTAAATTGAGGCGACTGTTCGTTGTGAGTAGGTGCTATATAAATAAAATTGAATTTAATTGAATTGAACTTTTGTTTTCTGCTCTCTGTTTGTCTCCCAACTGGATTTTGTATTTTGTTTCTTGTCCCTCTCAATAAACATTTTGCCAGTTATGCCAGTATCTGGAGTCCTGCATCTGGGTCCATCCCTGCCCGTCACACCGCCCGACATGACACTCACTTGAGGTGAATGATCACAGCATGACGAAGGGCATTTAAACAAACTGCAGCTGTGCACCATACAAATCACCACTGTCCACATTCTGCAAAACCAACACTGTATCCAACTTCAATTCATTCTACACTGCAATAACTCATATAATTATTTCAGTGTTTAGGCGTTTCAGGTGTTTCCGCCGTTAATTATAGAATAGAAAAAGAACCTTTTAGTCTTTCCTTTTAATGAGGAAGTGGGCTGAAGCATTTATAGTGAGTAACTATAATGATAGTGACTATAATATAGTAATTAACAGCATAAAGAACTATATCTTCTGCATATAATCACATGAGGCTTGCTAATAGAGTGTAAATTATTACATTTTGACGAGGTAAATGTAAATAAATTGATGGACTGCAGAACAAAAAGTATTTTTAGCATCTCAGATAAACAAGATCTGAAGCTGAGATTAAAACTGAAGCACAGCATTTGACCTCAGAGCTGATTAACACTACTGATAAGACTGATGAAGATTCTTGTGGCATACAGAGGACCCTACTTTCATGTTCCCCAAGTCATCTGACACATTGCAAGACAGGATGTTGAAGAACATTGCGTAAAGGTTATGTTGTTCGGAGTGCATACAGAGAGGAGTATAATCTGTCTACACAGATAGGTTGTGATAGGCATTTTGTGCAGAATTTTTAGTTTGCATCAATTTGCTGGAAGGTTCATGGATTAAATAACCTGTGTAGGGTTTCTGAAATATGCCAGCTATATAACTTAACTAACTTAAGAATTTGATGTGTGTGCATACTAATACTATTTTGGAGGGGTTTGATATTAGTGTGACTGAATTTGTGTTGTTGCTGTTTTTGTTTGTTCTTTTTGAGTAAGCAGCATCATGGGTTACAAAAAAGGAAACCACAGATAAAGAGCAGAGCAGCGCTATATGATCCTTGCTCATGCATCTTGAAACCATATTTTGCAAAGGCTTTTCTGAGTTTTAAAAAAGACTGTCTTCCTCCCTTAAAGTGGATTATGTATTAGTGTATTATGTTTGTTTCCAGCTACATATTTTTGCATTGACTCCTCTAGAGTAGCTGTGCAGAATTCAAATGTAAGATAAACAGTCCTTATCTATTTTTTACGTATCCTTTATACAGTCCATTCTGTATTTGAAACAAGCCACCTTAGCTGCTTTTCGCTGTAAGGCCATTCTCTACTCAGCTCTTTGGGAAGTGAAGCATGTTAAGTTCTTTTTACTTTGGTTATTTCTTTTTTAACCAATGATTTACAGAAATGCAAATTCTGTTATGGCACCTTATATTTCTTTATCTAGTCAATTTTATATCAGACCAGAGAGAGGCTGAACTGAAGGGCTGCATTGTTGCGAAGCACATGTTAAATAAGGATTATTTTGAACAGCAGACCTACTCCAGTCGAAACAAGGACTAAACATATTTAACTCAAAATTACTTTAATAGGTATACAGCTTACTCATTAATACAGGAAGCAGAACTCCCCAGGGCCACAGCAAAAGGGAGGCTTTTACTAATGCACTGAGTAGTTATTCAACCTTTGATTGTTAAGACAAATGAATAAACAATAATACAGGTGTATTTTATGATAAAGCTAATAGTGTTATTCCTAAACATCTGCTAAGTATATAAACAGTTATAGACAGTTACTGATAGCACTACGATACTGGACGTTAACTAATCACTGGGCTTTTCCTTTGCTGTGCAGGGTCTTCACCTTAGTGTCCCAAGATTACTATTGTTGTGAGTTGGCACTTTATAATAAAGTAAAAATGAAATGAATTTACCTTCTGCAGCGGGTTTTTCGCAGATGGAAATATCCCCCGTGACCACATCATGGTCTGCATGTCTGCAAAAGATAATGTGTGTCCAAATGAGGCAGTATGGAACTTTTACCCTTAACAACACATACAAGAAACTAACAGGAACCCACGGGAAGTTTAGACCTCCCAAGTGTACATGTTGTTTTCTAACTGAAACATCTTTGACTGGAAAACATCATTTTTGGTAGTTCGTGTGATGTGGTGTTAACAAGTATTTTTGCCTCATTACAGTACTCTTTGACGGTGCCTGGGTATTTTAGGAAACAAAAAAGGAATCTACACAAATCAAAAGAAAAATGTGGAATGACTCAATAACTGCAGCCATACAGTACTGTCCCCAGCCACACATTTGTTGCAAGGGGGGGGATTCCACATTTGCATGATTTAGAGGTGTTATGGGTTTTTTACAATTACTAACTTGAATTTGTTATCCTTGGCTTCACTGATAAAAGAGGCGTTTACTGCCCCACCTTCAGTTATCTTTGCTTTTCAGCATTCGCTGAAGTAGTATAGTATGAGCAAAGTATGACTGATGTTGACGCCATTTCCTCCCATCTTGACATGATTTGACCCTTGATAAAGTTTCATAGTGAAACATTTCCCCTTCAGTCACTTTTTATAGTTATATACTGTAGTGTAATGTGCATTTTGTGACATCTCCTAACTAAAAAGATTACGTAGACAGAAGATTATTTTTTCTTTCCACCAAAATTCCTGTACCATGACCGAAGGGGATAAAAATAAAATAAAACAAAAATCCTCAGCGGTTAGCCTCCTCCCACATAAAAAGAAAAAACTCTGCAGGTACAGAGCTGCAAAAACCCAAACCTGTACTTTTGTATGCAGTGTGGTTGTGTTTCCATATGTCGGTTGAGGTTAGTGCTGAAACTGTGCATTGTGAAATCTAATTCAAGCTCACTGACTGACCCTCTTCTCCTTTCGTTGTAATGTTTCTTCCCATTTACAGGTATAGAAGGCCTCCATTTTCAGAGGCAATGCTCATCTTAAAGTCAAATTTCTGTGAACTAAAACTGGAACTGGAAAGTGAGAATTTAATAGTAATAAAAATTCCAGCATAGTTCCATACAGATGAGCTATGTTTACAGAAATTCCAAACTACAAGAGGAAAAATATCAGTAAAGTATAAATAGACACATCTAATTAGAATGGGAACGTTTTCTCATTAAGCTGCTTCTTTATTATCAGACTTCCTTTAAAAACCTAATTTCTATGGTGGCCCTGAGGAGTCAAACATACCGTAACTTAAGAAAACAACAACAAATAGGAAAATGCTGCGAAAGCATGCAGCCTCATAACACACAATGGGAGTGTTTGTTGAGGAGACAATAACAAAAAATGCATAAGTGACAAACTCAAAGTACAGAGCTAATAGCAAACATGTATCCACAGTATTATATGAATCATGCAATTAAAACACACACTATCTGCATCTTTTTCTCTCTCACAACACTGACGAATCCTTCGCTTCTTTTCTTCTTGTCGCATTCACAACTGTTCTGTCACCTTATTCTCTTATTATTGTGTGCATTTGTGTGCATCATTTTTCTACTTGCTGGTGTTTTCTTGAGTTGCAGCGCATTTGACCTCTGTACATTTCCTCATTAGTTTACAGATTATACTTTTAATAGTGTATATACAGTATATTTCCTGATAGCAGCTGCTGAATGTGATAAATAAATCATACATTTTAGGGTGTATCAAGCTTTTTCCCTAATAGTGGAAGCTCTTATTAATAAGATTAACAAAAAAAAACCTTAACAGCAGTGAGCTCTGCATACAGTACTCAATTTCTGCATGCTGTGGGGGGAACTTGCCTTGTTTTAACAAGTCTGCTTTGAGGCTGCCTTTGTGTGTGCAGACACGTTTGCATAGCCACAACGCACTGGAGGGTCTGCAAGCATCTGCAAGCGTCTACAGGAAATCTTGCACTGATGAAATATCCATTGCTCATACTAAAATTGACACATGCAGCCACAGAAGCAGTCCTCAGTGATATTACTGCATAGTTGCCAAACCCATAAAGCAAAGATGAGACACAGTATTGTGTACTTGACTAAAGCAGGAACATGCATTTGAATTCCATTACAATAATTTTGTAAATTCATTGTGGTTTGTTGAGTCAAGCTGCATTTAGGATATGAGAATAAGTCACGTCTCTGGACCGTGTCTGCATGTAACTCTGAATTGGAAACTTCATGTTCCTGATTCAGAGTTAGTGGCCCTTTTAATGTGCCAAGAGATTGCTGTTATATTGTTTGTTATTTCTCTAAGCTGATCTTTTCTCTTCACTTTTACATGAACCCAACTCCCTGATCCTTTTTCTAATAAAGGTTTTTTCCTGACAAAAGGAATATCCCCCCCCTTCCTGTTGTTAAGTGCTCATAGGGAAATGCTGGTCTTCCATCTGTAAATTGTAGGATCTATAAAATGCATTAAGATCATGATTGTTGTGAACTGGCACTATTTAAATAAAATTAAACTCAATTTAATGCACATTATCTTTTATTTTTTGGTAGAAATTCTCCTTTAAAAGGACATCCACTCTTAATTGCCTTGATTATTTAATATTTTGGCCTTTAAACATTTAGAAAGCTTCACACCTGTTGGCTGATACCTGTGAAATGAAGGACATTGTGGTGTTGTTTACCAAATAATTGGGGCTTGATGAAAGCCAGCCTTTTATAAGCAGCACAGCTGTACTGTAGCTCAGTGTCAATGAGTGTTGAGTGCACCTTTATTGTAGGTGTGCCTTTGTACCATCAGGTGGCACAACAACAGTGACATACAGGAAGCTCTTGCGTAATTATAGAAACACTTTGGTGTCTGCTGGGATGAACTTATAGTGTCTTAGGTCTTACTTTGTCGGAGTGGTGCAGTTGAGGCCGTTCCAGCCACAGTAAGGATCTCTGGATAAAATGCAGTCCTGGCAGGTGTTTCCATACTGGGAACAGTTTGCCACATCAAGCTGGACCAGTTCACTATCACTGGTGACATACAGCTTTTTCTGTAATGGCACAGTTGCTTCCCTTTAGTTCACCAAAACCATTTTTTCCATATGAGTAAAGCATCAACACTCCCACCTTTGTGGTTTGGTGGGGGCAATAGCTGCGTAGGCATTGTTACTCACAGAGGCAGGATGGAGGTTGAAGCTGAGGACGTGTTGTCTGTGCATGAATGGTCGATACTCATAGGTGTAATTTTCATTCTGCAGTACTTTATGGATTCCTCCATCATCTATGGAAAGCCACAAAACGGAGAAGGGGTGATGACTAACCTGTCTGAGCCCAACATACCCCACCTCAGCAATCCCACTCTCTTTCAGGTTCTGCTTTTTAGAACTTGGATAAACCCATGACAGATATTTGTTAATTAAGTGACTAACTGTGATCTCAGCACTTGACTGTAGTTTGACTCATCACATCTGTTAATAGTCTCGTAGTCATATTTAGAAAAGGGGGACTTTGGGGTCACCAAGGTCAAAGTATAAAGAGCGTGCAGTGACACAAGATAGTTCCACATGCATTTTTTTTTTAGGGAAATTGCAGTAAACTAAAAGCCAAAAGCCTGCTTATGTAAAAAGAAAAAGAGGAAGGCAGTTTTGATAGTAAATTCATACTGTAGCATGCCTGTACTTCTGCTGTGCCATTTAGAGTCAAAGATCACCTTTGTGTAAAAGTGCGAGCTGGTGGGATCACACAGGAAACTTCATGTGTTTGTGGTTTTGGGGATCACATCACCCACCTGCTTTTACCCTTTAATAAACCATTCTTCCGCTTTACAAGCTACTCACTCTGTCCTTATTGTTGCAACCATTTACTAGTAATGAGTGTTTAACTATCATGGCCTGTCTCAGCTCATTTCCAAATGTACACAAGCGCACAGAACAGCACACTCTTCTTAACATTTAGTGTTTTCTAATTCAGATTCTTCTTTTACTCACGTAAAGATAAGAAGATAACAGTGCTGTGACCGCTTCTCTTGTTTGGTAAACTGTCAACACGGATGTGAGTGTACGTGCGGCGACTAAAGAGAAGAAGGCCAGAGCCGCCCACAGGCTGAACCGACTGCTCCATCTCTGAAGTCTTGGAGATCTTCTTCAGCATTTCCACTGGTATCTTAGTGCTATCAGAAGCACACTGAAGACAAAAAAGTGTGTAATTTAGAAGAACAGTCAACCTTACTCCTTTACTATAACAATGGTGGCAGATTAACTATTTTAAATTCAAAAGCTATTCTAAGCTTAGTGAGTTGACAGAATATCCTGTCTCTAGTTTTCTGTTTACTTGTTTTAAACAAAACTCAAATACATTTGAGTTATTTGGCATGTTAATGAGACCTGTGTTTACCTTAAAGCTAAAACATATCAAGAAAAAGGCTAAACAATTTGTGCACTGCAGGAAATGCAGGAATCTTTCTGTGATAACACTAGTTACACTTTAGACTTCTGACCAATTTAAATGTCCCATACCGTTCTTGGAACATCTAGTTGGTCTCTTGTGTAGTTTTTGAATGGGGAGTTTGTGAAGATTTTGTCGATGTCTTCTATCGTGTAGACGCAAACAGCACTCATTCCCCTGCAATGAGACACATGGTCAGCAGGTTGGTATAAGACATCTGCAGCAAAATTGTTGAACTGGACCAAGGGTGAAAAAAAAAGTGTAGAAAAAGCAGATGACCACACAGACTGACAAAAAGCAAACAGGAAGAGAGCTTGGCTTAAAAAACACAGAGGGCAAAGACATAAATGCCACCTGTTCAAACAAATCTATTCAGATAAAATCACTGCGAAGATGGCCATTTTTTTTCCCATTTACAGATGGTCTTCTGTGTAAACAACCATCTGTAGATTCCCAGTCAGGCAGCCAAGTCATTCTGGTTTTAACCTTTTATCACTGTGGCTGGCTTTATTCGTGTGATCCTGAACCAGTCAGGAGCACATGATTCAGTTACAGAAATACTGAGTCATAAAAACATAATGGTTATAATTGTATTAACTATTATTTAAATATAATGCAATAATGTGAATAATATTAATATAATAATAATAATAATAATATATAGTAACTATGCTAAAGTTCCTCTTCCTCTGA
>JAMQGT020007751.1:0-45555 GCA_024447675.2 Pterophyllum scalare | reverse complement strand
AACCATTACGTATTGCTGAATAGTGTTGATGATCATGTCCATCCTTTTTATGACCACAAGTGTTCCACTTCTTGATGCACAAACCTCAAATCATCTCAAACTGGTTTCTTGAACATGACAGTGAGTTCACTGTACTCAAATGTACTTCTAAATAAATTGCATGATTACACATTAAACTAAAACTGTAGACATTCTGCTTCCACCATCTAAAACATTAAAATGTTACTTACTCATAAATGCGACTGTAATAATCCACTATTTAAGACTAATATGAGCATTATTCATAGAAACTGTCATCACTAAAGGTTTTACTCAAATCACATGCAGTAATTTTAAGTTTTCAGTTTTCATTTTATGGAAGCATACGTAACTGAACCAAGTAACGTACACAACATAACCAAAACCGGTCTGCACCGGCCTCTGTGAGACTGCAGTGGTTTTTATTGAGATCTATTAGCTTTGAGTTCCCTTTCTGCCATTCGTTTGGAAGACTTCTGCATTACCACATGGGGATTCCTCTTAGTATTGTGATTATTAACCCTTTCTTTTATACTGAACACAACTGGAACACTGTATAGATGTAAAGATGGGATTTCTTGCATTATGATGACTGAACCATGGATGTACATATATTGTATCAATTAAAATGATGATGCATTTTATCTGGTGCAACAGTAAATTATTATTATTTTTTATAAAGAGCAGAGGAGAGAAACGAGACATAAATGTCTGCTGGGGGGTGGGGGTGGATACTGGAGGGTCTACTTACACTTCTGGCAACTAGGGGAAGCTCAACTGGAGTCTTCAGAGGAACTCTCAGGGGTCGGCTCCTGTTAATGGCCCAGGTCATCAAGGTGAAGTTATCACTTAGTTAAATGATCACACTCATATCCTCAATTACATCCTGGAAAAGACATTAACTTCCAAGAAATATAATTAATTTTTTTCTGAATTTGCATTTTGATTTGAAAAAAATATAAGATATGAATTACTGAATAGTAATGACTGTGTGCTCTATGAGTTGCTGCCTGACCACTTTAAGTGATCAAATAAAAGTCAAAGTCAAATTAGAGTGGAACAAAAGTGCAATACCAGCACAGAATACTGCTTCTGGACCCACTGCATCTGCCACAGCTAAACAAAGCACACTGGGAAAAAAATAAGCTTTTTTAGTGTTTGTATTACCTCCCTAGTGCTTTGAACAACTCCAAAAGCGCAGAGTGTCCTCTTGAATTTGCACATACCAGTCTTTCGTTTCCCTCGAAAGGGGGGAGAGGCCTTGCACCCTTCAACTAAAGAACAATGAAAGAATAGAGGGGCAGATTTCCATAACACTGTCCCTTGCTATGGCTCTGAACTACTCAGACTGACCTGGTGAGAAAATGCTTCTCTCATAGAGTGGAAAAGGGAAGACTGATTCCCCTGGGGAAAAAACAACAACTATAAACTAAAGGAATTTAAGTGGATAACAAGACACTACTGCTGTTGGATTTGCTGGATATTCCACATCCACCTTTGTCCCAGCTTAAAAAGCGACAACTCCTATAATTAGCAGCCAACATGATGTGACATTTCAAATGCATAATGGGGGTTAGGCTTTGTTCAAGTTGTCACAAGGCATATGGTTCTGCCAGACACATTTTGCAGGCTTGAAGGGTCTTAATTGCAGGACACTATAAGAAGGGGCAGAGTCTTACTGTGGCTGCCAAAGATAAAGAAAGTCGGTCAGTGTGCCTGGAAGCCGGTGAATGTGTGCAAGCGCATGTAGTAGCGCATGGCTGTATGGACAGAAAGCGCGGGTGTTTGTGCATATACGTGTCCGTATGAGCATTTGTGGAATGTGTGTGTGTGTGTGTCACAGAGAGAGAGAGAGAGAGAGGGATGCAAAAAAACAAGACAAAAGGGGCGAGTGGGCTGGAGCCAAGTGAACAGAAAACATGAGCTGCAGAGAGCGAAGAGCAGGGAAAAATTAGATCATCTGCTCTGAGTCATGAATGCAACCAACACAATGTGAAGTTTATTACACAGAAGTGTCTCTGAATATATCAAGGCATCATGGTATTAAAATAACAAAATGTTTTAAATGCAACTTATTTTTTATGTTTTTCCAACTATAATTTATCTCTCAAATGACTCAGGAAACATTAATCCACTACGAGGTTGCTAAAATGTGGCATGCAAATTAGCTTAAGGAATACATTCACGAGAATGGGTGAGAAATGTTGGGACTGGAGATGTTTACAAGCAAATGCAAGTTTTATTTAACACGAAAAAGCGCAAAAATGGTACATACACAGAAACTTTTTCTGTAAAACACTATATGAGATAAAGAAGGTTGACTACTTCTACCATGAAACAATTTGATGAACCAATAAATATCACGCCCTCTCTTGAACACGAAGCTTCACCTTGGCAACAAGGCAGAAAAAACATCTAACAAGATAGTGAGAAAATGGAGGAGGAAGGAGGAGAACAAGCAATCTTTTTCTGGATGATGGAGAGAGAGAGAGAGAGAGAGAGAGAGAGAGAGAAGGGGAAAAAAAAACACCAAACTGGTGCAATCCAGTCTGAGGCTCCTGCCGTTGCCCCCGGATACGGATGGAGTGAAAGCAAGTGGGAGCTTCAGCTGGCTGGTTTCCATAGTGATGAGGATGCAGGACAAGTGAAGGGAGAAAGATGAAGAGAGACTATGAGAGGAAGAAAGAAGCTCAGAGGCTGATGAGTGAGAACTCATCAAGAGAGAGAAGAAGTAGATCCAACACAGAGGCGTTGTGGTAGAGGTGGTGAAGGGAGGGAGGCAGACAGACTCAAGAAGTGGGAATTAGAGGGACGGTAAGCTCAGACATGGATCCCCAAGACTTGCCACTGGAGATTGCCACCTTCAGGGGTACCTGGGAAACACACAGAGGAAAAAGGAAGGGCGTTTGAACATTTTCCTTTAACATACACCAAATAAGCAAAACAACCATAAAACAACAGGAAACAAACAAACTGCTCCTCTTAATCAGAAGGTGGCAACCCATGTTTAAAAACAAGTCATCACCAGAAAAGAAGGCTCTGCAAATAAAATGAATGCATTAAAAATCTGTGTCAGTTCAAAAGATTTAACAAAATAAAAACTGTGTGGTCTAAATCAGCTACTCTGACTCAGCTTCTGTGAAGGTGACATCCCAATCCTTCTTAAGGTTCAAAAAGAAACCCCAGGCCTTTTCAAATGTTTATCTTTCAATCTTTAATTGATGTGTAATTCTTTCATGCCATATTTTTGCACTGATCAGAGACAGCTGATGTGTTAATAATAATGTGCAGTGTTTACATGTGCAGTATAACATGCATAAAAGTGATAAATGAGTCCCACGTTGATCTCTCTGATTGGCTTCCAGAAGGATATCTATCAGTGCAGTAGCTGCTGTTATTGTGCTGATATAAAATTCTGAAAAGATGGTAAAAAAAAAAACAAAAAAAACAACTCTGCAGAGGAGCAGTTCATGTTGAAAGCTGGTATCTTTTGAAACCGCCAAAGAGGTTCCCATGCAGTTAAATCAAGACAGAGGAACTGCAGGAACAAAGCAACCAGAAAGTAATCAGACTGAGTCGTTTACATGGTACAAATTCCCTTCTGATATAGGTTCATGAAAATGTTTAATCGAGCCCTCTGAAACCAACTGAAATGTGTTTATTACGGATTTTTATTCTGTTTGGGCTTTTAAACTAATTTGAATCAGAATATTAGGGTCCATGTAAATGCAGCCAGTGTGTCAGCTAAATGTGAACAGTTTGTTTACAGTGACTGCTTAACTGAGTGTCTTAAGCCACAGTCTAATAGCAAGCAAATCTAGTTTTCTATCCATTATGCGCTACATGACACGTCACATGACTGCACAGCTAACGGATGTTAATTACATGTTTCACTTACTTTAAGATGGACTCCTAGATGGTCTATGTGCTGCAGTGACTCCATGGCACTTCTCACCAGAGCTGTACACACAAAAACATATTCACAAATATAGACAGTGCTTAAGCATACTGAATGTCTGCTACAGAACACACACATACAGTGCTGTGAAAAAGTATTTGCACCCTTTCTGATTTCTTACATGTTCCTGATCATCAGACAAATTTGAATATTAGACAAAGATGACCTGAGCAAGTTTTTAAATGATGATTTCATCTATTAAGAGAAAGAAGCTATCCAAACCTACCTGGCCCTGTGTGAAAAAGTAACTGCCCCCCTTGCTAAATCATGAACTAACTGTGATTAACCACATTTTTTGGAACGCCAGTTCAATTTTTCTAGCCACACCCAGGCCTGATTACCAGGAGTGGCTGGCCTACTGGATGCCTTAAAGCTGAAGAGCACTTGGGTTATGCAGCAGGACAATGATCTGAAACACACCAGCAAGTCCACCTCTGAATGGCTAAAAAAAAAACAAAAATGAAGGTTTTGGAGTGGCCCAGTCAAAGTCTGGACTTAAATCAGACTAAGATGTTTTGGTGTGACCTTAAACAGGTCGTTTATGCTCAAAATCCTCCAGTGTGGCTGAATTAAAACAATTCTGCCAAGAACAGTGGGCCAAAATTCCTTGACTCATTGCCAGCTTGATTGCAGTTCTTGCTGCCAAGCGTGGCACAACCAGTCATTAGGTTTAGGGGGCAATTAGTTTTTCACACAGGGCCAGGTAGGTTTGCATAACTTTCTTCCCTTAATAAATGAAATCATCATTTAAAAACTGCATTTTGTATTTACTCATCTTTCTTTAATATTGAAATTTTTTTGATGATCTGAAACATGTAAGTGTGACAAATATGAGAAAACTAAGAAATCAGGAAGGAGGAAAATACTTTTTCACTGCACTGTACACTTTGGAAAGCAGGCCTTGTGGTAATCTCCAACAAATCTGAAGTATTTGTTTTTAGCAATACGGTAATTTATTTTTGAATAATAAAACAAATAATCTCTTACATGTTGCATAGCAGATATATGATATAGTTTAGGGAATTCACATAAAGATTTTTTTATTTTCATATCACATAGCAAAATAACCACCGCTTTGTTTAAACATTCACTGTGACTTTCTGTTAGATCCAAGTCCTTTAGCCTTTCATTTTTTTCAGTGTTTTATATCACTACTGTTACAATACATTAGTGCAGTGGTTCTCAAACTGTGAGAGGGGTCCAGAGACAAAGCAAGTGGGCCACAGACAACCAGCGGAAATATATGAAGTGAAACAAATGTAAATAACAATGACTTTTTAAAAAAAGATATTCTTTTTTTGGATAGTGACCAGTGAAGATAAACAGGAAAGTGGGGACAGAGAGATATAGGAGAAGACATGCAGGCAAGGGCCACAAGTCAGATGCGAACCCGGGCCGCCTGCATCACAGTCATGCAGCGTACATGGCACAATTATTTAAGTAAAACTTGAAGTTTTACTTGAAAAAAAACTGGATCTTTATTGTCAGTGGCTGATAAAAATTATGAGGTGCAGTGTATGAATTTTTTCCTAATATTGGAAGTACTTTACCTGCAAACTGCTGCACCTGGGAGTCCTCCACTTCATACAGGAGCTCATCATGAAGCTGGGCTACCAGCCTGCAGTCACAGACACGTTAAACACTCGACACTGCTGCTATTAAAGATACTAAAAATAAAGAATCTGGCATCTGACTGCTTCAGCTGAGTCCTTCGTTTACTTTGCACACTGCTCTGTAATTTTGTTATATATTGGCTCTTGCTTCAACTTTGTTTACTCTAGCTGAATGTTTGGCATCAGCGGCAGTAATAATTCAGTAGCATGCCACATCTCAACAAATGTAGCTGGATGGTAAACCAGAGCATGTTGTTTGTGTGTTTTGGTGAGACAGACTATGTCAGTTCTCCTCCATAAATATGGAACATAACCATGTAAATTTAGAAAAACATGCAGTATGGAGAGCCAGCATACATTTGCTTATTGTGGCTCTTGTGGAAGGAGAGAGGAGCTTACGGTAATCTGTGCATCTTTGGTGAGCAGTGCCTTGTGTAAAGGGGTTACCTGACAGAGAGCGAGCTGGAGGAGGAGACCAGGTTGAAGATTCTGATCATGGCCATCTTACAGAGATCAGCAGCAGAGCCTGTACACAAAAATCAAAACATACATAATACTGACATGACAAATTCTCCAGGTCAGGCAAATAATTATCAAGCAAATCTGAGGCACTGCCTTCATTATTAAGTAAAATGTAAAGAGAAGCTGAGAAAAGCATACACATTGACTATCAGTGTTCCTACCCTGGACCACAAAGTTAACAGCTTGCCTCTCAGCTTGCATGCGGATGCCCCAGTCTGGGGAGTTGATGTTGGGGAGGGTACGTCTGCGACCCATAATGGATAGCACGTAACCTAAATAAATGAAGAAATGAATATTTAAATGCAATGATTAATAATCATTATTCTAAGAACAATATATGCATTGTCCTGGTCCCCTTCCAAGATATATTATTTTATTTTATTAGTGAAGAACTGACTATCAGCAAGTGTTGGCTGGTCTGGAACATTCAGGTGTGTGCTAACACAATGCCACAATCTTCCCAGGAATGAACATCCCAGCAAATTCATCCCAAGATCAGACTATGCAATGCTCAGAGAAACTGTAAAATCCCAAGGGCTACATCTCAGACTGTACAAAACTCAATTAGCATGCTAAATGTTAAAGTTCATGACAGAACAATCAGAAAAAGACTGAAGAAGGCTGGCCTGTCTGGAAGGGTTAACAGGAGAAAGCCGCTTTTCTCTAAAAAATTTAGGCTTGCAAAATGATATCTAAACAAACCACAAGTCTTGGATAGATGAGACCAAAGTGGAGATGTTTGACCATAATGCACAGGACCACGTTTGGAGAAAACAAAACACACCATATCAGCACAAACACCTCATACCAGCTGTCAGCATGGTGGTAGAGGGGTGATGTGAGCGATAACAATAACAATACAACCTAAAGCTTCTAGCCTCAGGCAGAAATGAGGTGCAGGCTGAACTGGCAAACTCACTTTTTCTAAATCCACACGCACCCCAAACCCCCACCCCATTTTTCAAACTTGCAGCCTTCAGCTCCAACTAACACTGACTTAAGATACATCACTTTTGGCTAATGATCAAAATCTGAGCAGCTCCCTATAGAGAAACAGAAGGCTTTTAACAACTCGAGACCCAAGCTCTACAAACAGATGGATGCAAGCAGACACACACAAACAGAAAAATGCCAAAACTTATGGAGCTCAATTTTAAAATGTGATGTACACTTGATGATGATATGTCAAGAAGACAATAACCATCCAAAGCCAAAAAAATCTTTGAGTCTTTAACCCCAAGTGACAAAGCTCCTTTAATGACTAAAATGACCCAGTAAGTTGATTTACATTTTATACAAGAGCACTTTTTCTTTTAAAATGTCTCTGTTTGTGTTTATCAAACCTGTACTGTTTCATTTATTAAATGATATATTCTAAATGCAGCAACTAATGGAGACATGATGAAATTCAAAATGAGCATCAAAATGGGGAGAAAAGGTCATTTAAGTTACTTTGAATGTGGCATGGTTGTTGGTATCAGAAAGGCTGGTCTGAATATTTCAGAAGCTGCTGATTTGCTGGAATTTTCCAACACAAACATCTCTAGGGTTTACAGAGAATGGTCTGAAAAAGAGAAAATGGCCAGTGAGCTTTGAGCTGGGAGGAAGGCAACAGTAACTGAAATAACCAAAGTATGCAGAGGACCATCTCTGAATGAACAGCATGCAGAACCTTGAAGCAGATGGGCAACAGCAGCAGAAGACCACACAGAGTGCAACTCCTGTCAGCTAAGAGCAGGAAACTGAAGCTACAGTTCGCACAGGCTCATGAAAACTGGACAACAGAAGATTAGAACATGAAAGCATGGATTCATTCTGCCCTGTAATAATAGTTCAGACTGCTGGTGGTGTAATGGTGTGGCAGATATTTTCTTAGCGCACTTCGGGCCCCTTAGTACCAGCTGAACATCATTTAAATGTCACAGTTCATTTGAGTATCGCTGCTCACCATGTTCATCCCTTTGTGACCACAGTGTACCCATCTTCTGATGGCTCCTTGCAGCAGGATAACACACCATGTCACAAAGTTCAAACATCTCAACATTTAAAATATATAGATTATTGAAATATCTGAAAATGTTAACTGTCAAAATGAGATTCCTTACTATGGAATATTTACCAACAAATAACAATATCTAAGCCTCCAATGGGAAAAAATATATAGCTGCAAGCAGCAATGTGGCCAAGCAGCGAGACGTGACAGTTCTAAGGAAACAAGTTGTGAGAACAGCAAAGAAGAGGTATTGTACGCTAAAACATACTTTTGTTAACCCCCCCCCCAAAAGTGTAATGACACCAAATCCGTTGTATGTCCTCAGGGAGGGGTCCAAATGCCTACTGTGAAGTTTGTTCTTGATAGGCACTGTTGGGTCACAAGCTCGCTTCCTTTTTGGTGACTTTGCCATCAAATTTGATAAATTGTATATACCAAGTTTTGTGAAAGCTGGACAAAATTTGCGACCTGTACAAAATTAGTTCCACTTTGTATAAAATCCAATATGGCAGTTCAGTCAATTCAGTCAACATCAAAATTTGGTACTCATCAGGCTTGGGAACTCTGACAGTGGCAGGCACACAAATTTAATTGTGATTTCAACCTGTAAACACTTGACTCTTAATCATCCACATCTATGTTCTGAGCAGGAAAAAGCATGAAAAATCATTTGGTGATACAGGATGATAGGTTATTATGGTAACAGCAGACTTACAATGACACGCAAACAGACATCCACTCAAAAACATTGACATCTAAACAATTCAGACTGTAAAGTATACACACTCACATTCCCAGAAAAGCACACAAATGATGGCAAGAATGTGCACTGAGGTGATACGTATATAATACACATTATCATATGCAGGTATGCAACACACACACACACACGCGTGCGGCCACACTCAAACACACAGTGGGCCAGAACATTCCACTAACTGGACAATGCAGCAGGCTTTACAGCTAAATCCCTCTAATATCCGTTACTATGAGCTAAGCCAGCCTGGACATGAAACCTGAATGACCCTCTTCCCTGAACGCACACACAAGCTTGCACACAAGCCTAAATGCATAGGAAATGAGAGCACTACAGATAGTAACAAACAGTAACCTTCTGCTCACTGTGATCTGACAACTGACACATGCATGTGACCTTTTTTTTACCAGGAATGCGACCTTTGTTCTGAGGCTCAGTGACAGTAATGTGCCGTGTACTTTGTCTCAGTGATAATACATCACAAAAACACATTTTCACATCCATGGACAGGTATGGAGGTGAAGCATACTGGAATGTGTTTGTTTTTCATTCCCAACAGACTGTGGTTTTCCACTGAGGGCGACGCAGGCCAGTGTTTTTCAAGTTCGGGTTGTTTTTGTGATCAGTCATTTGGGGAAGTGGTCTCATGTTTAAAGTTTTAAGTTTGGTCTTATTCTAATACGTTCCTGGTTTGTTTCCTTATATTTATGTTCCTAGGTTTGGGGTTCTTGTTTAGTTCTGTTCATATTTTCAGTTTATATTGATTTTCCTGAGTCCCTGTGTATTCCTGCTTCCCCTGTATTCCCTGTTAGTAGATAGTTATTTTCGTGTCCATACTGTCCTAGTCTCAACTCTGTCCTTGGTATAATTTTGTCTTGCCCCTCTGTGTCTCTCCATTCGGTTATGTCTCTCTTCCTGTTTCCTGTGTGCCTTTAGTTCCCTGCCTGCCCCAGTCCTCCCATCTCTTCTTTGGATTGTTTATCTTCTCTGTGCCAAGTTTGTATATCTTAGTCCTGGCATCAGTATTAGTATTCCATATTATTTTGATAGCCTTTTTTTTTTAATCTCATGCCTGTATTTACTTCTACTTCCCTGTCTCATGATTCCTGATTTGTTCCCACTGTTTCCCACTTGTTTCCTTTCCCCTCATTACCTTGTGTATAAATTGTCTGTGTTTCCCATAGTTCTTTGTTGCGTCTTCCCTAGTTCCCAGTGCTGTGTTCTGCCTGAGTTCTGTGTTTGCTCATGTTCCTAGTTGTGTTTCCTAGTTCCAGTCAGCTCTGTATATTCTGTTTTTGGTGAAGCCTTCAGTATTCAAGCTGTTTATTAGAGTTCACATCTTGTCTTGTGAGTCCTGCAATCTGCCTGCTTCACAGGATTTCATGACAAGTGGTACAGTATCTGATGGGCAACAGCAATGTTTAAATTAAAATTTGTTGACAGCTGGTGGTTTCTGACACTCAAACATGAGAACACAATGGAGCAGACTATTTAAGGGTTAATAAACAATACTCATGGTTTTGTTTTAAAAATGTAACTTTGATTGTTCATCAAGATTAAAACCTGCAATACAAGATTTTTTTTTTTTTTACTGTTTTGGGCCACTTGGAATATGCCAGCAAACAGCTGCTCTTTTACAAATCCAGCAGTTACAGAGCAAGTTACAGTCACAGAGAGGAATGCTTAGTGCTCCCCAAACAGGTTTTAGCAAGAAGGATGACCAGGACAGTAATGATATTTCTTTTCTTTTTTTTTTTACCCAATTATAGTATTATGTACTCAAGCATAGTTTATACTTTTATTTAAAAAATTGTCATAAAACTTCTCAGATAAGGTTACACAGACTTTGCAGATGGATCGTGCATAAGTAGGTAGTCCCTCCCCCCGCAAAAAACCCCCCAAAAAAACCCCACCCATTATGAGCCAGTAAAACACAGCTCAAGTCGTGTTTCTGAGTAACAGATCAATGGAAGCCCAATATTTACTGTTTTAGCCTGGCAAATTATTGGTCATTACCAACACCTAAAGAAACATTTCTTTGGCTGCTAGGTTTTATTTTTGGACCTCACCTCTTGTTCTGTGAAAGCCGGGATAGGCACCAGCCCCAACGCAACCCTGATAAGTGGAAGAAAATGGACGGATGTATGAATGGATTTTCCATTATGTTCACCTGGCAATGGCTAAGCATGTGTGTGTGTGTCCTTTATTGTTGTTAAGGTAGATAAGGTTCAGAGTTAACTTGAGGAGAAGGCTGTCAGGATCTGCTGTGTGGAATGTAGTTTGTTTTTGTTTCTGATGTCCCAAGTGGAGGATGCAAAGGTACAAACATAAAGCCAGTGTTTCCTGCTGATGGTCCAAAAGAAACACAAAGTCCAAAATCTTTGAATTCATGAAAAAGGGAACACAGGGACTACACAACCAGGAATAACCAGCACACATAGATAACATGACACAAAACAGAGGATTATTTATACACATACTGACTGAGGATTGAACACAGGATGGTAATGAGACACAGCTCAACCAAAGAAGAGGAAGTAAAACTCAGACAAAGACACAGGCGATGATGGATTACAACATAAAACATAAAATAAAAATTAACTGAAACAAGGAAATGCAAAAACATGAAGGAACCAATAAAAGAAGAAACAGGAGGATGAGACGGAGGAGGAGTGTTACTATAACTACACATAAATTTACCAAGCACCAGAAAATACACCACAAAATACAAACTAAGAACACAACAAAAAGTAAGAGCACAGACTCAGTGAAACAAACAGAAAAATGTCTAAAGATAACCACAGATTCAAAACTCTAAAGAACACACACCAAAACATGAAACCAGAGGACGCAGGTGAGGGAAGAATACTAAATACTGAATATGAATGAACTAATGCCAGAAAGTACTAAAAGATGAAGTGAAAAACTTCAAGAACTAAAAAAAACTCCATAAACACAAACAGTAAGTAGAACTAAAACCCAACAAGGACTAAAGGCTCCAGATACTGTAGAGCAAATGAAAATCAAAACCTCAACAATAAACACAATTAAGAACCAAGAAGCACAATGAAACCAAACATCTTAAACATCTAATAATAAACAATAATAAACAACAATTCAGCTAAACAATGAGGTAAAATTATAAAAGTTATAAAAACACAGTTTATAACAGATTTACTGATATTAAAAACGACTTAGCATTTGAGTTTATTTGTATGTAATGAATAACAGCAGGCAATTTTTTTTTCATTGGCGGAAACAAGATTCCATAGATTATGGTTTATGCATACATCTGCCATGAATTGCAAATCTGAAAATGTTGGGAAACTAGTCTTTTAGAGTTAAATTTCCTCATCATCTGTGTGTATGAAGTTGCTGAAATAAAGCTGTCTGCACAGCTGAGAGTTGCTGCCATTTGTGCCTACATGTGCAGAGCATAAAAGGTGAAATGAGCTGTGAAAAGACAAGCTCCTTTTACTTTATTAATAATAAGTATTTCACAGTTCTACTGTTTGCAAAAGTCTCCAGGAGAAATATATGCATGTGTACTAGAATAACGTGACAGTACATCACAGCCAGGATGTGTTTGTGAGAGTTTGCATCAGCAGTGTTTGAATATCCTTGCAGATCTGGGCCTCCTTATGTCACTGTAACCTTAAGAAGGATTCACTGATGTTTTTGTGATCTCTGTGATTCCCCATCGTTTAAAAGAGGAAAAGACAACTTCCTTCTGTGTTCATCTTTTTATCTCAGGGATATTCCAAAAAGCTTCAATAAAATGTGCATGATGGGAAGACCAGCAGTAGAGGCTTACCCACAGTGGTGGCAAACAGAGTGTGAACCATTATGAGAAATGCAGCTGCGACTAAAGTCATTTTTATGGTTTAGCATAAATAATCAAAACAACCCTGTTTCCTCTTCATCGCTGCCTTGTTCTTTCTTGGCTGATGCCCTCCTTTACTTTACTCCTTTACCTCTTCCTGATTCTCTGCTATTACACCAACACTGTGATGCTGACCTTGCCTTCGTATTGCCTTTACAATACATTTTCAACAAATATGACAGCAGCTGAGGCTGCACTATTCACCTCTGCTCAGCCTTCATCCTTCTGAGCAAAACGTAGTATCAGATACCAATCAGCTGTGCAGAGCAGACCAAAGGCTATAGCATGTATTAATCTCTGCTCACTGAGTCACAGCACAGCAGCTCAAACAGCCAGACACTCTAGTGTAATACTGTATGCCGCTGCTGCTAGCATTGATTAAAGAAGGCTGTTTTATCGATCAGCTAAATTGCTGCTGTGGAACGAAGGGAGGGAAATAAAAGGGAAAAAATAAACATGAAGACAAGGGTATGGATTGAAGATGAGATAAGGAAAAGAGAAAGGAAAGAAAGAGACAGACTGCTGGACAGGATGAGAGAGGGACACACAGACAAAGAGTGTGGGGCAAACAACTTCAAGCGCTGTCTCTGATGGGAGCATCACCATGGTGATGGGCTGAATTAAAGCCACTGTTTGGCACATCATCGCTCTGCCCCTGAGAATGAGGAGGCTTCTACTGCAATCTCTGCACAGCAGTTTGAAAGAATGAGTCCATTACACTGCTTCGATCAGCAGGCTGATTGCAGAAGAAAGGGGAAGTGATGAACACGTAGTGGGCTGTGTCACCAGTGACAGGTTGCTACGGGTGATGGAGCACCTGTCTGTGCATAACGGTGGGTCGGTGCTTGTGAAAAAGGTGTCTGCCACTACAGCTGACATGAAACACATCTACTGCCCTGACCTAATTCTTGATGTTTGCTACAAAAAGAGGTTATTTTTCAACATTTATTAGTCAAGATGAATGTTGTTTTTCCATGCGCCCACAGCCTGACAAAGAAGCTGACACCATGACACACTTGACTCACTGATGTCTGCTAATTTATCTGGTTTCCACTGTAATTGGCTGGTGTTTTTCTTAGCAAAAGGATAGTCAATATTGCACATATAAAATAAAGTTAAGAGGGGATTAGATTCTTGGCTAGAATGTCAGAGGGTCTGTTTTGGAGCATCCTGACCTCATCATGCTGCTTGTTGACACTTGGCTCATGTACTATGCGCAATCAGGGTTAAAGTGCAGACTTTACACTATTTTGTGTGAGCGTGTTCAAGTCTCAGGTGTGCTGTGCTGGCAGTTCAGTCGGGATATAAATAAAAGTGTCCCGTCTGAACCATCAGACCCTTCATACCCTACGCACCTCCCTTATCCACCCCGTCTCCTTCAAGTATTGACCCAGGGCGGTTTGTCTTATTCCTGCCAATGCAAGCACATCTTCTTCATCTTCAACCAATCACACACAAATCCACAGAGAGTGTGTGCTAAGAAATTTAAAGTCCGCAGAGGATGCCAAATGTGCAGGCCCTAATCCAAAGTGATAAGTGCAACACTGGTGTGCAGTCATATTGGAACAGGAAAGGGCCATTCCCAAACTGTTCCCACAAATTTGAGACCATGAAATAGTCCAAAATGTGTTGGTATGCTGACACATTAAGAGTTCTTTTCACTGGAACTAAGGGGCCGAGCCCAACTCCCAAAAAACAATCCCACACCATAATCCCCCCTCCACCAAACTTTAAACTTGGCACAATGCAGTCAGACAGGTACTGTTCTCCTGGCAACTGCCAAACCCAGACTCATCCATCGGATTGCCAGACAGAGAAGTGTGATTCATCTCTCCAAAGAACACATCTCCACTGCTCTAGAGTCCAGTGCTGGCATGCTTTACACCACTACATCCAATGATTTGCATTGCGCTTGGTGATGTAAGGCTTGGATGCAGTTACTCGGCCATAGAAACCCATTCCAGGAAGCTCCCTACTCACTATTCTTGAGCTAATCTGAACATGAAGTTTGGAGGTTAGCATCCGCTGATCCCACTCTGTGATTTTAAGTAGTCTACCACTTTGTGGCTGAGTTGCTGTCATTTTCAATCACTTCTACTTTGTTATAATACCACTAACAGTTGACTGTGGAATATTTAGAAGTGAGGAAATTTCACAACTGGACTTGTTGCACAGGTGGCATCCTGTCATGATACTATGCTGGAATTCACTGAGCTCCTGAGAGCAACCCATTTTTTTCACAGTCTGCATGCCTAGCTGCTTGGTTTTATATACCTGTGGGCATGGAAATGATTGGAACACCTGAATTCAATGATTTGGATGGGTGAATGAATACCTTTGGCAATATAGTGTATTTTTCTATGGAGTTCTGTGAAGTAGCTGTATCTATTATATGACACATTTTCTCCAGTAGCTTTTCCTTTAGGAATACATATTCATTAGCCTTGAGGCAAAGCTTCTTATTAAAGAGACTGTGAATGGACACAGACCTTGTTTGTGGCTCTGCTGGATGGTTCTCTGGATGAAGGCCTGGACGTCTCTATAGGTCTGGAGGAAGCGTTCCTGGAATCGGCTGGCCTGCTCACTGCTCACCCCCAAGATCCCTGACAGACGCTCACGCCCTGCACAAGACAATATATATCAGGGGAGGAAAGAATCATTTCAGTCAGACAACTCTGACCTATGAAATGATCAATTTATTACAGCAGTAGAATATCAGAAGTTACTGTTTGGCATCTAGGCTGTGAGCTCATTACTTCCCACAAATATAACACATATCAGTCTGTAATGAGAGGAGAGTAGGGTATATATGTGTGTATGTGTGTATAATGTAGCACGGCTCTCACAGGTTTTGACTGCGTAAGAATAAATTAAGCAAAATTATCTCCATAATTTCTGACCAAAGATGGTGGACAGATTGGTGATGTTAGAGGGAGAGAATAAAGTTGAGAGGAGCTAAGTGAACAGAGGACAGACTGGACCAGAGGGTAGGAGAAAGGAAAAGGAAAAAACTAGAGCAAACTGAGGAGTGGGATACTGAACAGGACATGATCAAAGGAGTGTGGGCACAGATCACTGGAGACTGAGAGGTGGATATTTGTGTGTAAAGATGAAGGCAAGAACACAGAGACTTAATGTGTATTAATGTGTTTTAATTACTTAATGTGTTTTCCCAGAAGTGTTAAAGGTGTGCAGCCCATAGCACAAGCACAGGAAGAGGCCATGAGTCGAGAAATGTAGAGGGTCTGCTAATGAGCACCACAGCTACCGAGTGTATTTTTCTGGTCTTGAGCTCAGAGGGGTGTGTGATGATGAATGGTTGGCTGTTAAAGCAGGGACTCAAAATCACTATCACCATATGATAGAAAAGAAGCAGTCCTCATCTGCTGGATGTCTGACGTTCACAGTGAAACATTAATTATAAGCATAGCTGCACTATTGAAATGAGAAATATTTCATAAACTCTGGATTCTTTGAAAAAAAGAAAGGAGTAGATGTAATTTTAGTCCATTTAAAAAAACTTTTTTTTATTAGAAGCACAGAACAAAAGTATAACGGCCCCATAAGACTTACGCTTCATTTTTGTTTTACAATTCCCCTAGGGCAACTACACGCACAGAAAGAAAAAAAACAAAACAAAACAAAAAAAACAGAGAAAATTAAACGTGAGGCCAAGGTATTAACAATTTTAGTCCATTTTACATGGTTTAATTCACCTAAGGAAACCAATATAAGACACTTATTTTTTTTCTTAAAGCACATCTGCTGGAGAACGTTTAATATGGGCCTCATTGAAACAAAAATATGCTAAAATTCTGGCCAAATGAAGTCAAATGAAGTTTTACTTAACATCATGTCTCTATGTGTTTTTACTGGCAATATTTTCGCAGTAAAAAAAATAATATATTCACTGTTCCCCTTTTTTCTATTGAGAAATATAACATAAAACTAAATATCCAAATATCTCCATCATGCACTTTGTTTTTGGTAAGTTGGCCACCAAGAAGAAAATAAAAATAGATAAAACATCTAAATTTATATGATTTGGTACATCTGTACTTGAGTTAAACAAGTACAGATGTAATATATTTTCATATATATAACTGGTTTTGTTTTTGTGATGAACTTGAATCCACTTAGTCTGATGGATAAACAGCCAAAAAAAATGGAGAATAAGACACATTTTAGCAGGTGGGTGGTGGATAGATATTAGTGAGCACCGACTCTGTGCTGTGCATTCCTATGTGTGGGATGCCCCACATTCCTGTTGAATGAGGTCAGTTCAGTGAGTGAACTTTAACCTTCATTGCTGCACTGCTTCTCTCATACCCCAGTCAATCATTCGGTCCTTTCATCCTTTTCTACTGCTGCCACCTTCCTGAGAGTCTAACAGAGAAGTATAACATAACACGCATTATCCTCTTTTGTACTCTAATTAGGACTGAAATTTAGACTTGAAACTAGTGACTGAGAGCATAAATTCATCAGGAAAGTCTTTACCGAGGTGAGCTATAGGGTCATTTTCCCATTGAAAGCACTGGCTTCACTTTTCAAACCAGTAGGAACTGTCCATCTTTTATGTACAGTCTATGGTCTAACCTCCTTCCTCCTACCTTTTTTCTTTCAGGATCATTGTACATCCTTCTTATTTGTGGCCCCAGTCTATCTATATATGTGTATGAGTCCACAGCACTGCTCTGCCCCTCCTCCCTGACCAGATTAGTGCCTCGTTGAGAAGGGTTCTCTTAGTATTCGGTAACCATAGCAACACATCCCTCCATGAAGAGCTGTCTGTGTCTGTGTGGATCAGGGGCTCCTTACATTCCTCTTCTTGTTTCCTTCTTTCCCTCTCAGCCCCACCTGCGGTTTGCTCCTCCATCTCCCCTATATTACTCTCTGCCCCACCACATCCGCTTTTAATTTTCATCTTTAGCCTACAGGTTGTACATCTGACTTTTTTTTTTTTAAACCCACTCTCACTCTGCTGCTCTCTTTGAGACTCTCAATACTTACTCTGCATTTTTACCTCTGACCTTTTGCTCTGTGATTTGTTCCGGCATGTGTTGTCCCCCCATGCATGTCTCACATGAATAGCTTTCACGTGCCTCTTTAGCTATTGTTGTTGGGGTTTTATTGACCAATTTAGTATCATGTCCGAGAGTGAATGTGTTTGAGTTGTGAGTCCAGCTCAAATAGAAATACAACAGAACACTAAAGCATCAGACTGAGAGGATTTTTCACGCTCAATCCAAAGTGAGGAATCTTAAATTCAGATTCTGGTGATGAACATGTGCTTCAGGATCACTGCTTCTGGCTAATTCAATCAGAACTATTTTCCGGTTTTGTCTTAGGAGTTGGTTTTCATAAGATATCACGCTCGGGTCACAATGATAGATGGGCACATAAAACTACAACATTCAAATACATGTTTATTTGACTGCATCAGCACAATCACATCCACCAACTAGCACTCTGTACTCATCTGTATATCTAAAGTACAACAGATGCACATGTGTTACACGAGCTACCGATCATTCACTATTATAGTTACTGAACTCTGTCAAAGTACAATATACCAAAAAGCAAAAACACAAATCCAAACCTGGTAAACTGTCTTGACTTCAGTCATGTTTTGGAACATAAACATTTGTACAACCTTGAACCAGTTATGTTGGCAACAAGATTAAATGTGTACATTTAATTTTAGCCAGTTTTGTTTCATTTAGTTTTTGCTTTGTTCTAAAGTCAGTTATATAGTTTTATTTATTACTATTTTTTCATTCCCTACTTTTAGTCATGTGGCTTTAGTTAAATCTATCTTAGCTTTGCTCCACAGATACAGAAACATGCACAGCTAGAGCACACTCTCTACCAAGGCCAATGCCCTATACTGATGTTTTGTGGATCCACAACAAAACTGAATTTCTTCTTTTTTTCTCCATGCTCCATAGCTTCATGAAACCCATTGCTGGGAAGTATATGTGTAATCTTGATAAGAGGCAGACAGGCATACAGACAGCAGATGCCTCAGATAGCAGAATCAAAGAAGCAGTCTTTTGTGACATCGATTTATGGTCATGTGTGCATGTTTATGATCACTTGCACCTGTGTGCAAATCACAGATTCAGGACTGTGGTTCACGACATAAAAGAAACAGGAAAACAGCTACAGTATGTCCAAGCAGAAATCGCTGGGCATTTCTGAGTAAAAACCAAGGAGCAGCCGTCAGAGCTGGAAAATGAAGACAATGTGGAAATAACAAAAACTACAGTTCCTCTAGGTGATGCTTGAGACTGGCCGGATCCCCACAGATGCCCGTGTATGAATGAATACTCTTTTTCTTTCACTTAAATGCTGCACTGCGCTCTAAACAATCTATAATGCTAATTCATTTATCATCTTTAACCTATGAACCACTTGTAACACTTCAACCCATTATGCTATTAATTTCAAACCATACTCATCATTTGTTCAATTGATTGACAAACTACTTTTCTATAAGATGTGTTTGTACTCACCTGCCCCATAAATGACAGAGTACACAATGCGTTTGGCATGCTCTCTGTCATCAGAAGTCACCTCATTCTCACCAATCCCCTTCCTGAGAGAAAGATTCAGAGAGAGATGCTTTTTGTCCATTAGTGAAAGAAATTTCATTAATATTTTATCCATTTTCACTGTTGTGGAAGAAAAAAGTTATGATTTACAGTCCATTTAAAACTCCAAAGTAACAGCTGCTTTCAAGAAAATCAAATGTTTTCTTCAAAGGCAAGTAAGGAACTGAAGTCCCTGGTTGACAAAGTTTAAACTTTTATAAATGCCTAATCACTACTCCTAATGACAAACTTGGGGTAAGATTTCTGCCACCAAATGGAGATTAAATATTGTTCAATTAGACTGAGGTGTGGTTGGCAGGAATTTTGAAGGAATGGCCAAAGAAATGCTGGGGAGAAACAGTAAAAAGACAGAAACAGTAAGGACCAAGATAAAAACAAACAAACCCATCAGGCATCAGATTACAAAAGCAAGAAGAAAGTGAGATGCAGTGTTAGATTATAGATGTTAAAGACACATGAAATAGAGAAAAGAACAGAAGCTGCAGGAAAGAGCAAGAAGCAGGGACAGACAGACAGAGACAGTTATATAATGTGATTTGTAGACGGCCGTAGTACTGGGGATCAGACAGGGTGGGATGACATGTCTGCAAAGTGGCATTTCTGGAGGGGCTGACAGGGAGCTGCCACAGCTAATCAGTGTTGAAGTAGTGTCCCACACATACCCACAATACAAGTCTGGTGAGCTTCAACTCCAGCCTTACATGGTGACATGTATCGTCTTAGATATGATGACAGTACAGTACACTAAAATGCCTCTCTGCATTTTTTTTCTCTCCAGCAGGCCAATGCACAGATATTTATCTGTTAAATGACTTCAGAAAATAAATGATGGGTAACCTATTAGGTCCAAAAGTGAGCATTTTCCTCCACTAACATCTGGCTGAACAGAAGTCATTTTGGATTTTCATTGCCACCTGCTGGAGAGGCATTAATGCACTGAAGAGTTAAAACAAACAAACAAACAAACAAAAAAAAGACTACTACAAGTAAACATGCCTTTAATTTGCAGCAGGACAAGATAACAAACAGAGCAACAAGTTGTTCTCTTTTCATTAAAAAGAGCTTTGCATTCAAAAAAAGAGTCCACGTGATATTTAATCAATTAATTTTATCTTCTTTATTTTTTTTTAATGTTTTGGAGTTGATCTATTTTGAGATTTTTATTAGCAGGAATGCTGTATTAAAAATATTTGACAAACATTCTTAAACAATCTGGTAATATCTATTTCTAATGAGAGAAAGATGAGGCGCATTACTCTCCTTTCTCTGAATGTAAAAAAAAAACTGTGGAGAGGAAGGGAAAGAAGGAAACAGAAGGGAAAAAAAGCTTAAATGGAGTAAAAGAGAGAAAAGGGTATAACAACAACAAAGAAAGCGAAACAACTAGAACACCACACAAGAATTAAAGCGGACAGATAACTAGGTGAGCAGAAGACTGAAGAAGAGAGAGAACGAGATTTTATAAGAGGAGGAGACTGAGGTGGAGTAATCCCAGCAGAGCAGCAGTGACTCCAGCTAATTTGTTTAAAGGTGAAAAAGAGATAATGAAAGAGACACACTCCAAAGCCTCAGTAGAGCTGTTCTTATGCTAATCTGTTTAACCGGGTGCCCTCTGCCACACACCTGTCTGAGATAGATGACAGGAGTATAGGTATGACACACACCATACGCACATCATCAAAGAGACAGGACAAACCTGTGCCAACACTGAAGGAGAAAAAATATGCACACACAAAAATACTTCAAAAGCCCAACAGTGTAATCAGCAGGCCGACCAGCCCTGGGGTGTCCTGCCCAATGAAGAGAGACAGAAAGAGGCAGTTGGCAAGGTAGTCATGGCTACCAGACTAGAAGCATTTGAAGTGAAATGAGAGCGAGACTGGGAGGCAGCGAGGGAAGGAGAAACCCTGTAGATCAACAAAACTCACCTTGGCAAGTGGATCAAGGGAGAACATGAGTGTGAGTGTGTCTGCACATGTGTGAGTGAAAGAGACCCACCACTGTGAGGCCAGCATGGTAAAGACGTCGGCCTGTGGATTGGTAAAAATGCGGAGCAGCTCGGGGTCAGAGGAGAGGTGAGCCAACAGACGCAGCTCCACTTGGCAGAAGTCTGACACATACATGCAAACACACAGACAGTCATCTTTCTATTACTACAGAGTCACTCACTTCCTGGATACAGACCATAATCACCAGACATATTTCTTTAACATCACATCATCTAATCACAAAAACTGCACGGTAGACGCCACACCAAGCAAAAGGAAAACCTGTAGATCTTTAATTTTAAAAAAGAGTTTGACATTTTGGTAAAAGGGCTTTTTAACTCACTGGTAGTTTTGAAGATCAATACCACTTTCATGTCTGGATAGTCAATATACAGCTAGAGCCAGCAGCTGGTTTAAACAGCAAAGGTGTTTCCTTTGGAAGGCAACAACCTCTTACCAGCACCTCCACATGACATTATTCCCTTTTACTGTTCAGAAATTCTATATTATATTATTAAATATTGTATTTGTAGATTTTTTTTTTTTTACCTTACTCAGTGGAAGGTATTATTGGTGCTAAAGGTAGTACTTGCTGTTCCCCAACCTGCCATCCTGAGTGGAGGGTCAAAAGAGTGTGAGCTTCCAGTAAGAAATAAAAAGTAACTGTGTGCAGAAAATAAATCAATGTCTTTGCGAGCCATGTGTTTCTACCAGCTGTTGACAACAGCGTGCTCTATTAGAAAAAAGAATTTTACATTTCAATCTTGACTGCTGAAAGGAAAATGTTCTAATTTTCTCTGGTGATTAAAGACACACAGTTAATACAGCCACTCCACAGTCCTCTTGATCAGTCTGTGGCTGTGGTGGTATCAGATGAAATGATGCACAGTGTCATAGAGGTTCTCAGTGGGATTCAGGCAAGGGCCAGGCACACTCTGCCCACATGAGGCCGAGCATCATCTTGAACCAGGAGGAACCCAGGGCATATTGCACCAGTATAAGGTCTGACAGTAGGTCTCAGGAGTTCATTCTGGTATCTAACAGCAGTCAGGGTACTGTTGATTAACATTACTGACCCACTGCCAAACCGGTCATACTGGATGATGCTGCAGGCAGCCCAATGTACGTCACCACATCTCCGTACTCTTTCACATCTGTCATATGTGCTCAGTGTGAACAAGCTCTCATCTGTGAGGAGAACAGAGCACCAGTAGCAGACCTGGCAGTTCTGGTGTTGTCTGATGAAAGCCAATCCAGTTGCATGGTGCTGGTCTGTGAGCTCATGTCTTGCCATAGGACATCAGGGCCTCATGCCACCCTCATGGAGTCTGATTACGACAGTTTGGTCACAGACGTGCACACAAGTAGCCCGCTGGAGTTTATTTTGTAGGACTGGCATTGCGCCTCCTGTTATTCCTCACACAGAGGAGCAGATGCTGGTCCTGTTGCCAGGTTGCCTTGTTGTTACCTCTACAGTGCACCTGTTGTCACTTTCATTTGCACCAAAGGAGTTGACATAGATGCACAATGGTTTCTGCTTCCTAATTGGACAGATTGATATTCCTTTAGTTTAACTGACTTTGTGAAATAATTCGATGATCAAGTGTTTACTGAGCGGAGCATGATGATTATTATCAGAGATGTACAGTATGTTAAATGAATCAGAAACAGCTACAGACAGTAGCTGCAGCCTGACTCTGTTGCTTACTCAACATATGACCTCAGTAAACACTTTACTGATGAGTTTATGACCTCAATTGCTAGTTTGAAAGATATAGCAGGATGTGCTTTAAGGGCACAGCTACCATATAACCTTCAAGTTTCCTTGGTTCTTCAGTCAGATCATCCCTTGCTAGGGACACGTGGTTTCAAAGAAACAAGATGTTATGACTAAAATAGTCAAACCATATCTTCAAAGCAAGACTTCCCATACCAAAGGGCCATGCCATGTTGGCTATGTCTATCATTTATAAACAGGCTATGGAGACAACATAGACAGGGCAGTCAGATTTACAGTCAAACTTTTCTCCACTGTGTCTACCTAAAAATGAGCTCACTGTCCCACCAATTACATGTAAATCAACAGAATTGATCCAGAGGCCCTCAGAATATTTACTGACCCTGACAATCTCATTTTAACCAGATTCAGGAATTATCTCTGACTCTAGTGAGTGTAATGTAATTCCTCACAGTAAAGACCAATTGCAAATGAAAATTTTGCACCAAGAGGGGCTCTGTGTTGACACCCTATATGAAAGTAATCTTTCTCTTAATATTCCTGGTCTGGTAATAAGCTACTTTCCTTATGAATTTTTTCAGTTTTGTTCAGATGTGGAAAACTATTGTGTCCCTTTGGGCAAATGTTCCCTTTTATTGGAACAGCCCTTTGCTTTTTCAGCCCTGCATGATTATGTGGGCAGCTTTACTAAACTGATCCAATGAAGTACTTTAAAACTTTAAAGTCAAAAAGCTCACAACAGGAGCTGACACTATTACTTGGCAATGTAATGATGCATGCTGCAATTACACTATTCTGTCTTTCTCCCCAACTCTCCATAATGCATCTAACAACAGGGTTTCCCTTGAATGCATCAATTTGATCTCACAAAGCGTTCTGATTTTATTTTCCGTGTGACGTCATAATTACTGTGATTTGGATCCATTTTGCTGCATCCAGCTCAGAGTGGGCAAACTGCCATGTTAATATGGGTTATTTGGAAAAAAGACATGCAACTTGGGTCTGCATTAATGATGTCATTAAACCCTGATGTGACTATAGGCAGTGCAAATGGAAATGTCACACTGATCATAAAGCATTTTAGTTCATATAATGGTAATTACATTTAAATGTTTGGTGAATGCATCACCAAAATTATGAGTCCACATATTATGAATAGCTTTCACGATATTTAAACTCACTGATCTCCCATTTTTCTTGTAAGAAGTTATCAACTAAAGAACAGACTAACATCGATCTATTGTGCTTATATCAAACGCGGCCAAAGTTTCAAATAGGCCACTGTATGTACAATGGCATCAGACTCCTGTAAACACTCTGTTTCAAACAGTTTATTCTACTCTCAGCTCTGTATGATCTCATAGAGAGTGGATATCCTTAATATGGTCACCTTAGGCACAAAGCTCTGGTTATAAGGACATAAGCCCCACCTAACTGCTGTTAAAAACTTCTGATTGTGAGGGGAAGCCAATCAGGAATAAGTCAGCTTAAAGGAATGGGAAGGGACCTAGCTCCCTAGGCCTACAAACCAGCAGGTGACCATCTGGCAACCATATGTATTCCCCAACCAGTTGCTAGTGTGAAACTAGCCATAAAGAGCTATAGGGTCCTACACTAAAAACCTCCTTGAGATTGCTTTTGTCACTAGCCGGTTGCCACAGTCGCCAGCATGGGAGATGTTAACTTGTCTGCACAAACTCTTGTAGTGGTAGTGAAACTTAAAAAGAGCGACACAAACTGGAAATGGAGATCAAGTAAAAGTTGCACCTTTTGAAATGTGTTGGTTGCAGCTGTAAAGCACAACTTTTACTTTAAAGGTGAACGTTCCCTGTTTCTGTCACACTTTTCCATTTTACCACGGAGAGTAAATGACAAGTGTTTGCAGGCAAGGTGGCATCATTCATGCAAACTATAGGCAACTGTGGCAATCTGCCAGCAATTAAAGAACTCAAAAGGAAGTTTTTGGTGCAACACCTTCTTTACCACTGATTTCACCTGACCACAGCCAGTAGCCTCCAGAAAATACACATTGTTTTCCTAGCAACCTGAAATAAATAAATAAATAAAAATACTCAAACCAAAAAGGCCTCTGACACCAACTTGTTTTCAGACATTTGCCCAAGGCCATTTCATAAGCAGAAAAATAACCAGAGGCTAAAACTATGGACAAACACAAAGAGTACACAACACACACGCGCCTCTTTGTGGCAAATAACAGCATGTTAAGGTAAAATGCCCTGTACTGACAGGTCTACAGCTGCTCTCTTGTCAGTTTGGTAGATCTAAAGTGAAACAGCTCTCGAGATGCAGTCACACATAGTCACACACAAGGAAACCCAAACATGCATTTCTATCTACTCTGACAAAGCGACTGCAGTGCAATACATTACTGGTATTCCGCACAGACATATCCCTTTCCTCTGCTTCCCTGCTTCAAAATCACATTAAAGTTCACCAAATGCAGGGAAAAGAAACTCAAAACAGACGGAGGAAAATTGAGAGATTTTCACTCAGGATAAAAATACCAGGGGAATAGGTTTCTGCTAATGTAGAAAGACAGATATGTGGATAGGATTGCAGGTATTTTATGTCCTGATGCATTAAAAATAAGCAGCATTGAATTTATCTGTGGCAAATCTGACAGTTTATGTGACTTAGGTCAAAAGATTCAGTCGCACTATGAAGGGGAAGAATTTGTAATAAGCCCCTTAGACTGTTCAGCTCAAAATGCAGGCTGAAAAAACACTGATTTCCATTTAGCCGAGCTCAGAGTATAGATTGCAAAGGAAAATCTACAAGGGATGGATAAAAGCAGAGACTCCAGGGGGTTGGAAGAAGAAAAGAAAGCAGGGTGGTGGGGTGATGGCGAGGTAAAAGATGGAGGAAAAGAGACAGAGTTTTGGTTGTGCTGAGATGAGCGAGGGAGTTTCTAAAGATATCATCCCATTAATGTTTCATGAGCTCGATCACACTTCCTCTGAGCACGGCTGGCAGCCTCAGAAACATATTGCTGACCAGGATCTGTGTGTGTGTGCATGTCTGTGTAGAGAGAAACCAAAAAAGAAGGGGGAAGAGAGACTTTCTGGGTTGATATTATAGGAATATATACATGTAGAGTATGATACACGTGAATCTGTGATACTGAGTTAGCATGTGCATGTACTATATCTGTTCTCCAAGGCCTGCTTCAAACAGAGACTGTCTCTGCGATAAAAATGTAACAATCAAGAATCTCTGTATCGATCCATACGGGAATAACTCTGGCTGGCAAAAAGCTTCTCTTTAACTCAACCCTATTTTGTTTCTACACATCCATACAAGAAATTATTTCTACATCTAAGTTCTTCCTATCTAACACTCGCACTCTGATGAATACATCGGGAGCAACTCGGGGTTCACTATCTTGCCCAAGGATACCTTGGCTTGCAGACTGGAGCAGGCATGAATCAAACCACCAACCTTCTGATTAGTCGATGACCTGCTCTACCTCCTGAGCCACAGCCACCCCAAGGCTTACAGCACCTGCTGCCTTCCCAGGTGGTCTCCCATCCAAGTAGTAACCAGGCCCTATCCTGCTTAGTTTCTGTGATCAGACGAGATCAGGAGTGTTCAGGGTGGTATGGCCGCAAGCTAATAAAAAGCTGCAATAGAAACTATCTTGATGGATAAATAGTACTACAGGCCACAGGAACAAAAAAAACTTGATTTTGGAGTAAACTGTCTCTTTAATAATGGTTTAGTTTTGCTACAATACAACTGAGAAAAGAAATACGTAGTATATGCACTCACCAACCACTTTATTAGGTATAACTGCTCACTAACGCAAATATTTAATCGGCCAATCACGTGGCAGCAGCTCAGTGCATTCAGGCATATAGATATGGTCAAGATGACCCGCTAAAGTTCTAACTGAGCATCAGAATGAGGAAGAAAAATTATTTAAGAATCGATAGGAAGGCAACAGTAACTCAAGTAACCACTCGTTGCAACCAAGGTATGGAGGAGAGCATCTCTGAATGCACAACACGCCAAACCTTGAGGCATACGGGCTACAGCAGCAGCATACACTTCACCGGGTGTGACTCCTGCCAGCCAAGAACAGGAAACTGAGGCTAGTGTTCACACAGGCTCACCAAACTTGAACAACAGAAGATTGAAAAAACATTGCCTCTACTCAGCATTCAGATGGTAGGGTCAGAATTTGGCATAAACAAAATGAAAGCATGGATCCATCCTGCCTTGTATCAACGGTTTGAGCTGTTAGTATGCATTACTTCAAACCACAGATTAATTCCTTGGGCAGAGTACAAATATATTGAGGGGACAGAGCCATGCCTTTGTAATGCCATCAACCACATGAAACTGAGTAGCCCTTAGTAATGCTTCACGCTATACTACAGCAAAGTCTGGAAGTAGTGAAAAAAAAGTGGGGGATAAAAGCTTAAGGGCCCAACTACTACTTGCAGACTGAATACATGAGATGCCCATTGTGGGCTGTAGTTGGTTGTGGAAAGGCTTGCAGGAAGAACAAGTTGACCTGATGATGAGCTGAAATTTAAAGTCAACTTGGGAAACATAGATGCCATGTGCACCATTTTCTTCAAACCCAGAAATCCATGTGACAAAAAAATGCAAATGCAGCCAAAGAAAACTGTCTCTGTCTCAACAAAGGCCATTTCCTCTTAATCTGTTCAACACTTTATTTCCATTTCTATTTATTCATTCTGATTAACTTTTCTTTGAATACTATATATAAAATGAATTATTATATAATAAATGGGATGCTGCAATCAAAGATTTAAACAGCAACTTAACTGAACAAAAACTGAACAATTTTACTAATTACACTAATTAAAACAGATGGATTAGAAATAAAGGCTTGACTTCAGTACAAGCCTGCCTCAAATAAAGGCATGCATCTCTTTCTAGTAAATTAAGGCCATAGTTGCTACTTTAGGACATAAGGAATACCAAACCCCTTTTTTTATGAGAGACTCTGACAATGATACACTGAATTAAAGGTTTTTGGCAGATTTTTTTTCAAGTGCATCTTCATTCTTTCTTTTGCTCAAGGAAAAAAGGTGGTCACAGAGGGCAACACAATATATACACCATTAGTTTAAGATGATTGACAGTTGTTGACGATGATATTTGGAGTTCAAAATTATTTTTCCAAATTTCTCTCCTAAAAACTGCAATTCCACATAATAATAACTGTAAGTTAGCAGACTATGAGTTATGTCTGCACACAGATGTGAACAAACCTCATGCTGTTAAAGGGCAGTAACCTCAAACATGCTGGCTTGTATTATATTGAATCAAGCGTCTATCAATGGGAAAAAAGTGCTTTTCATCTCTAAAATATCTGCTATTAACATTTTAATTTACCTTCAACTTTCATTCATCTGCCTGTTCAAACTATTTGAAATATGTGTGAACGAGCTTTTTTTTCATTAATGTATATTAAAGTCTCCAATAAAAAGCTTGTTAGATGACAAAAAATATATTTTTATGAACTTAGAAAGCTAAAAAAAAAAAAAAATTAAAATAAAACCTATCTCATTGCATGCTGATGAAGGTCTTAAGCCTGCCTTTCTTCTCATCTTGACTCTCTTCTTTCTCTCCCTGCAGCTCCCACACACCAGCAGACATCTCAGAATAGAAAATGACTGAGTTCACAAATGCGAAATTAAACAATGACACATCAGACACACGCAGGTTGCTTTGGGACAGGGATGTTCAAAATGTACTATGAAGAATAGTGTTTATCTTTGGTGAAACAGACGTGGACTTTTATGTGGTGGGGAATCAATAAACACACACTGTTTTCACAGACAGGAAATTAACATTCAGATACATAACACCTTTTGGTATATCTCATTGAACTTTTATAAGGACACTGGAAAGCAACAGCAGGTTAAACACACACACACACACACACACATACACACACACACACACACACACACACACACACACTGTACCAGTTCCAGTTTGGAAAGGACATCAGAGGACACACAAGTGGTGGAGCACTGCAAGGGCTCCCTCGAAGGGGTTGTTTCCATAGCAATCTAGCCTCTAAGTCCATGTGTTAGTGTGGGCATGTGCTGGCCTGCTGGCGCGAGCGTGTTAGTGCCTCCCTGCTCTTTGTGTATATGTGGGATCCTCACTCTGCTGCTGTCCTCATGCTAACCCGGGTTTATCTTTCTGGTTATGTAAGTGTGCCACACTGTCAGGACCAGCAGACACCCCGGCTTCCCACAAAGCTCTCCCAGACTGACAGTGTCCCGACTCTGCTCTATTTGTCTGCACAGCTAGATCACCATTGCACTCTGAAGTGACCTTTCGATGCCAGCTGAGGTCATGTCAGCAAAAGAGGGCTGTTTAGGCTCACAGTTAGAAACTTCAACTCAAGTATGGGGCCTAGTCAAAACACTGATGCTGCACAAAAAGTATTACCCTAGTCTCAAAGAAACTAGTCAGGTCTTTGCAACAAGCATTACTTCAAAGACAATAATATACATGCTGATAAGAAGCATAAGAATATTTTGTGTTAACAAGTCATGTATGATAAAAGATTTATTAACCTTAATAAGGTGTTGTTCTCACTTTGGCTCCAGTAGCTACAAAAAAGCATTGTCATCTGTCAATAAGCACGTAGCTCAATACCAATAAATGCATAAGTATATACCAAGTCTAATAAAGCAATCTGTTTAATTTACATTCTTAAACAGTCTATAAACTGTTACCAGGTATAAGTGATTTTTAGTGTGTTATAAGTGCTTATGATGCTATAATTAACCTATTATTAAGCCTTATTAATACATATGCTAGTAATCGTCTTATAAGGGCTTAAAAGGGCCTTCTTACTTAACTATTACAGATAGATTTTTTTTTAGAAAGTGTTACCAAAAAAAGGCTTTAATTGGTCTTGTTTGACTTAGATATCTCATTTTAATCTGGGATGCTGTCAGAACTTTCCCCCTTGTGGGAAAAGTACAAACCTTACCCACTGAGCTGAGCTGTGAAAGTAGAAATAATGTTGGTACAACTACGGTGCAGGAATTCTTCTGCTCCCTTAGACTTAGTTACTCTCTGGGTCAACAGTAAATGCAAAGACATGCCTGAGCTGGTAATTTCTGCCGAATGGAGAATAAATGAATTTGTGTCAAAACGATGCAGCGATAAAACTGCTCATATATAGTAAGTATAACAGATAATGGCGATATGTTTGTGTCCAAAAATGTTTACTTTGGACTGACACAGTGTATGAAAAGAGTTCCAATATACTGTATGAATCTCAAAATAAACAGACCTTTTGAACCAGAAACAAATACAGGAAGATAAAAATACCCAGTGCTGCTAAAATATCATTACTCTGTATACATACTTAATAATGCACACTACTTGAGCTGGATAACAAGTGGCACCATAGTGGTCTACACATTCACTTGGAAAGCAAAAGGTTGCTGGTTCAATTCCAGCCAGAGACACAAATACCCTTTGGGGTTGTGGAAGGGCAACTGATATAAAATTTCAATCTGGCCCCTATATGACAAGGGAGGAGCAAAAAAACAGCACTTGTGTTAAATACAAAAACATAATGCTTTGATACTCCCTACTGTCCCACCTGCAGCAAGAAAAGTCCAGCCCTCCTGAGGAATGAACATGCCCCGAGGATGAACAGTCACCACCTCCTCTTCCTTTCCTGTGATGACCAAACACAGACTCAGGAAATCATCAATTACTGAGAACTACTTAAAAATAAATACATTATAACAGCCTCTTGTAACCTTTCCTCAAGGCTGGATTCAAAGGAGTTTTTGTGGTAAAAGGTATTCACAAAAACGAGTTTAAATTTATATAATTTGAACTATTCCTTGTCCAATAAACCAGAGATATTTAGAATACTCACTCACACTCACTTTAAATGATTAATTATCCTCTTTACATTCATTTATGATTACATTTAATTGTTTTGGTGTCAGAGACTGATTACTCGTAGTTGTTCCAGAGGTTAAACACACAACACCCTTAACTTTTCGATTGTTCTTGATGCACCAAAGTTGACTACAACTGGTTGTAAACCAGGTCTCCATCTTTGAAGAAACAATTTCAATCACTCAATCACTGTTTCCCCTAGTGTGACTGTAGGAGTATCGGCCCTGGACCATTGATCCACTGGATCAAAAATGAAAATGTCAGGCATTTAGCAAATAATAATCAATGCACTGTAAACCACACAGATGCTGAGCTTTATGCAAATGCCTTTGTAAGTGCATTATGCTTCATCACTTCTCGGTCTTGTTGTTAGAAATGCCATGGGCCAGAGTAAATTGAATTTAAATTAATTTCACCTTTTTAAAGTTTAGCTCTCAGTGGGTAATATGTGGACGTCTTTCTCAGCACATTTAAAACACATTTATTGACCATCTACAGAATAACACATGGAGTTCATGAAGCAAGCAGAGCGAGTGAGAATGAGAGCAAATACAAACAGTCAGCAGCTGGGGATTTAAAGGAGCAATAAAAACTCTTGTATCTGACTTAATGAAGGGTTACATTATGAAGCTGCAACACACCATTAAGGGGAAAATATGAACCCAGTCAGGGCCAGTCTATCACTGCCCTGCACTGAACTGTATTGCTGATCTTTGTACAGGAGAAATGATAACAATAACAGCCACTGCACACACTGTGTGAACCATCACGTCACACGTCTGCATGATTAAAATGCCACTAAAGCAGCACACACACACACACACACACACACACACACACTAACTGGGACACTGCTATCCCTTGTGATTAGTGTCTCCACCTCTCACCTCAAGTCACAAAGTGAAAGCTGATAGGGGAATGACAGCAGGAGGGAACAAGGGATAGTGATGGAATAAGAGCACAAATGATAAGGGATGTAGCAGAAGCAGAAGAGGATTTGATGACAAGGACCTCTGGGAGTCTGAGTGAGGGAGGAGCAGAGGTGCTGATGTTAGCACCTATGAATCACTCAAACAGGGAGAAATAAAATAGAAACACTGAGAGGACAGAAATAAAGCAATAAAGCTGAGTGCAGCACCAATGGCTGTGACTGACAGTGTCAGTGGTCATGCCAACAGACGGACTGACTTGCTTTGATGTTTTATTTATCATCTTGTGTTTGGAACTAACTGTCAGCCAGCTGATCTGGTAAGTCCGAAGCAGGCAAGTGTTAAACTGAGACTCTCCAGATCCTTAAATAGGAGATGATCATCGGTCACAAACCTTTGGTATAATAGTTGGGTGAACCAAAGGTTAGCTAGATGCTTGAGTGGGATATTCACCGCACTGTCAGAGACATTATATAACAGACACATGGCAATAAAAGAATTGGCAAAGACTGTAGGCCTCCTGCCACTGCCTCCAAAGAGCCAATAAACAGCTGGACCGCTAAACATGAGCCAATCGTGCTACTGAGCTGACATACACTTAATGAAGAGGATCACTGTAATTTAGCCTCTATACACCACCACAAAGAATTTTTAATCAAAAATAGTTTGCAGTCAATGCCTGCCTGAAGTCTGCAACATAGATGATGACCCAAAGCATACTGCAAAGGCAAGCCAAGAGTTTCTCAAGGCAAAGAATTGAGATATTTTTCAATGGCCAGGTCAGACATTTGATCTCAACACAACAGACCAGCTTTTCTGTAATTGAAGACAAAACAAGCAAGCAGCAACCAAAGTCTGCTGGACTCCAGCTTCACCTTTAATACAATCATTCCACAGACACTTGTTCATGAACTGGACATGCTTGGACTGAGCTCCTCACTCTGCAAATGGGTCTTGGTCAGGTGGAACACCTGGAGACCTGGTGCAATATTGTGGAAAGTTATCTGCTGTCCTGCCCCACTGTGCATCACAGGTGCAGCAAGGTTGTCCCCAGCTTTAAATTCTTCAAACTAACACCCTCATCTGGAACATTAACTCTGGCTACTTTATTAAGAAAGCCCATCAAAGACCGAAATCCTTACTTCTACAGGTGCGTGGTTGAGAACATCATAACAACATCCATCACTGTTTGGTATGGAAACTGTGCTGCTGCAGACAGGAAGGTTCTGTAGATCACAGGCAGCAGCTTCACGACACCTATGTCAGCAGATGCAGGAGCAGCATAATCAGGGACCCCATCCACCCCACCCATGGACTGTTCTCCATGAGCGGAGTCAGGTTAACCAGGCTACGAAACAGCTTCCATCCTGAGGCTGTTAGACTCAGAAACTCTTCCTGTCATGTTTTTCATGGGAAGAATGACAATAAAGCTTTTTGAATCCTTTGAATAAAGGCCTGGTAGAACATCTCAAGGGATGGAAACACAGAATCTGGTGATGTCCATGGGTTCTAGACTTGATATAGTCATTGACTGCAGTCAAAAATTCTTAAAAATAATCATTATATAAATGTAAGGGTCATTTATATAAGGATTATGTATTATAAATATAAGTGAACACCAATCCTGATATATATATATATATATATATATATATATATATATATATATATATATATATATATATATATATATATATATATATATATATATATATATATATATATATATAATACATAATCCTGTGTAAGAAAAAGATTTCAAAATAAAACAGGAAGCAACTAAAACAAAACAAAACACAGATGACTTCCCAGTGCAGACTTGCTTCTAGAAAGACTTTGTACAGTCAGGGATTTACTGTATCTTGGCTCAAATAAATTAATAACACTCTAATGTGTGTGTCATGAGTGTCATTTTAGTTTATGGAATTTTGAATTGAGAAAATCCAACACTGAATATTGAAATGTAAACCAATAAAGACTTTAGGCTGCATTAATATGAAATGAAAAGCACTGATGAACAATGTTCAGGACACAGTTGAAGTTGATACTTCAAATTATAATCTACTTACTCTGCTTATAAACTCAGGTTTGCTATCCTAGCCAGATTCTGTCATGAATAGTAATTTTCCTGTGGATTTGTCAAAAAAGTTTGATGGAAACTGTAGATTTGTGCTCTTTTCATCCTGTCAGTGCCACAGTATTTAGCAAATATTGTACTAACCAACAAGGGCAACTTCGTGTAAATAAAGCACGAAGTTGGAGAAGAAGCTTGACAAGAAGACTCACTGGAAAAATAATCTGATCTAAAATCGTAAAGTTGATGCTTGTGTCCATATGGATCATGAAAATAAACACTGATACCACTTGCAGAGCTGAGATAGACAGGGTGATATACTTTATGTTGCACAGGCAATCCATTAAGCAAGGTTATTTCACTTTGAGGTTTCGGTGCAGTAATACGTTATATCTTTTAATGATCAGTATGACTTTAATATTGATTTAAATAAACTTTTAAAATAACTTTTGCACACTGAATGATTATTCATGGATCATAGTCTGATATGGTACATCCATAAAACGGATTATTATTATAATTAAATGCAGCTGACTGCACTTTTAATTATCAACAGGCTAAAACCAAAAGGTGCTACAGCTGTAGGCCTGCACTAACAACCAAAACAAGAAGAGGCTACAGCAGGGGGTAACACACAAAAACACAGGAGACATATCTGACAGCGTTTAGTAAGAAACCCTTTGCTACTGCTGCAGAACTGAGAACAGCTCAGGCTCGGCTGGAAGCTTCAACTGTAAATAATTGTACCTTCTATATGAACTGGCCTTTTTTATGAGCTCCCTACTCATCGAGTCATTTTGCATGCTCCAAGAGAGATCTTCCTCACTCTCTCTCTCACACACACACGCACACACACACACACACACACACACACACACACACACACACACACACACCTCGAAATGTATCACTGTCACTCTCTAAAATGTGCGGGAGGGCTTTTCTCTCTCTCTCTCATAATAAGTGTGTGTGTGTGTGTGTGTGTGAGTATGTGTGTGTGTGTATGTGTGCACGCGCGCATGCAGCTTACCTTGGATGTACTGCTTCTTGGTGATTTGAAGTGGCTGCCTTGGCAGGGCCTGGAAATTCTAGTTTAGGAAAAGATGCATTTTGTAAGTCAGATGGAGTTAACCATGGTCCTGTAACATCTCATTATTCTATTGAAGTGGATCTCCCTGTTCCTCTAAATTATTCTCCCAAGAAGAACCCTGAATTAGATGATCAACCTGTACCTATGTGAGAAAGGTCAGATGTATACACTTCCAGCATGCTTATTAAAGTTATAAAGAAGGGATGAGGTAGACATGTGGCGATGGTCACTACTCATGCACATTTGAAAAAGAGGGTTATTTCATCCTTTCCTTGCTTCAAATGAGGTCTGTCATCAATACCATACAAAGATGTTACTAATGCTGTCTATATTTAAAGAGTACCTCAGTGTTTAAAGGAAGTGCAGAATGAGTCCAAACAGAGAAAACATTTTAGTTTTGAGTCTGGATCGAGTTCCTATGAGATGGGATCCTATGTTTTTCACAAAGCTAACTGGGAGCATATTTTGTTAGCTTGTCTTTGCCAGGTAAAAGCCAAGTTATACTTCCCAATTCTGGTCTTAATATCATTGTTGTTTTAGTGACTTTGAGTTTTTGCGATATTGTTGTTTTTGGTTTATGCCTTGATTTTATTATTATTCTTGTCTACCAAATGTTCCCCCATCTGTGTCTCCATTCCCTTCCTTGAGTTTCTATGTTGATAGCTTTTTTTCGCAGGGTTCCCTTTTCTGTCTTCATGTTTACTCTGAGTCTTCTTTGTCTCCATGCATGCATCTTTTAGGTTGTTTCTTGTTCTGGTTTTTAATTCCTGTCTTATTCCAATTAGTTTCTCCTGTGTCTCATTCGCCCCCTGTTTCCAGTCCCTCATTTGTCTTCAGTGTATAAGCAGTCCTGTCTTCCCCTTTGTCTGATGGTCATTTGTGTGATCTGTTTCCACCAGTGATTTTCCATGTTCTTTATTTCTTAGCGTTCCTATTTTTGCAGATTGTGCCTTTTGGATTCTTTTGGACTTTAGTTACTTTTACTGAATTTTAGTCTTCAGTATCAGTGAAGCTTGCCTTTTGTTTTACTCCATATAAAACCAAGTACAAGGGACTCTTTTTTCTATGAAAGTGCTTGTTGTAAAAAGGTCCTCTGGGTCCAAGCTTGGTTTCTGAGATGACAGTATCATTTTTTGGCCATAGTGGCTTTATTCGGCAGTGTAGAGAGACCGGAAGGTGGGAGGAGAGATGGGGGAAGACAGGCAGAAAAGACAGAGAGGTTGGGACTCGAACCTGTGCTATGCCTCACGGCACACATGGTTACCTGCTCTTCCACTGAGCCACCCGGGCGCCCTTTATCTGTTATTGTTTAAGACCTTCAAAAGCTCCTCCAGGAGATCAGAAGACAAAATGTTTACATAGGCTATGAAGCACTTCTCTTGAAAGGCACACTAAATTGTATATGGCCATTCAAGACTGCATCTGATTGTACCCATACATTAAAAGGATGCTACACTTCAGGAAATTCTTGGCTGCAAATGTCTTCATGCTTTTTACATGCTTTGTTTATTTTACCAGTGTCTCATCAAGCTTCACTTTTGCATCCTGTTGAGGTTGTTGTGATCCAATCTTGAAAAGCCAAAAGAGAGAGTTTTGAAGTTATATGGATATTAAGATTAATGCCATACTCGTGGTGATGCTGATGTGACTGGCTGACTACTGATGCACCTATGTGCAAGAGGCTCATTATTCTCAGCAGTCCTCTGATTGGATGTTGGTGTTTGTTGATGCTGCAATGCAGAAAAGCTGACCACATACCCAACGAAGGTCAGATGGACTGAAATGTAATTTAATGAATATTCAAACAAGCAAGTTAGTGTGTGTGTGTGTGCGTGTGTGTAGGAGTTCAATTTGAGGTGATTTCTAATAACTTTTGCATAATATTCTAGTTTTAAAGCACTTTTATGTGTTGTATCTCCTGCTACGTGGTTAATGTTGCGTTTAAACCCAGATTTGCTTCCATCAAACCTAACCTGCATCAACAAACATTAAGCAAATGACTGTAAATAACAAAAAAAATAAATGTTGGTTTGGAACTTTGCAGGTAGGAAAGCTCCATCATGAGGCTGATATCACAGTGAATGAATTAGAGTCCTTGAGTGTCCTTGTCTTTCTCTGCACCTCATCACACTACCTCATTTTTATTCCTTTAACTCAATGATCAGCAAGCATTTAGATACTGCTGGCTAAGATTACAAAAAAACAGAAAGCCACATGGAGACACCTGCCAACGCTACAGAAGTTTTCAGAGACACATTGTGGAAGAGGAAGAGCCTGATTATCACCGGGCTCTTAGCCCACCCTGCATCCACCCACTTAGTAACATAATACACTGCTGATACAGACACACACAAAATTACACATATGCAGGTGTTTTTTTTTTTAGCCTGAAGGAGGACAAAACAGGAAAGATGATTACGCTCCCCAGCATGCACACATACAGTTTAAAGGAGGGAGTAAATAAAGCAGGTTCAGACTCAGCACTTCCATTTTAATCCCTGTTAAGCCCACTGTATCAACCCACACAAGCAGCACAAGGAGCGGGTGTGTGTTTATCAGAAGGATACTCGGATGTTAAAGGTTATTGTCAAGGACGGGCAAGACGCATTAATCTGTTTGTGCACAGAAACACAAAAAGATTCACATGCAAGATAGGTTTACATGGGGAAGAAGGTAGGAGAAGAAAAAGACTAACAGAACCAAATGTGTGTTTCTATGTGGCCAATATTGTAGCAAAACTATGTGTGTGATAGCCCCATGTTTCCAGTCTAGGTCAGAATCAATGCACAGTTTGACCCTGTAATGAGTATGTATGAGTGTTAAACAAAGAAAAAAACTGCTGTCTGCTTTGGCCACTAATTAATTATTTACAGGAGGTAGAGAGAGAGAGATGGGGGAGGACTGCAGTGGCAGAGTGTGGGCAGTGGAAAAAATACATTAGAGGCTGGGCAGACACCAATGACACACACACACGCACACAAACAGATGATCATCCTATAAGATACGTGACCTGGGGTGCGTATTTGGGGCCGAGTAAATGGCTGACATGTGTCTGCTGTGTGCGTGCGCTGTCCTGTGATGCAACATGCAGTGTGTCAGGTATGAATACTCAGTTTTCCCATAATGCAGTATTGCATAGTACAGTGACGGCAGCATAAATCAATACAAATGCGCATACACACACACATGCGCGCGCGCACACATGCACACACACAAACACACACAGGATACAAAATGCTTTAAACTGCCAGTGCAGTCAAGATTTTTTTCTAAGGCACACTCACACCTTTTTCTTCATGTCCCTGTTATTGCAACACCTCATAAACACAGCAAAGACACACAGGAAGAAGATTTGCCAGATGAATCCAAATGTAAGGACTGGTACTTGTGTATCTCTTTTCTACTCTAAGTGCTTTATTGTGTAGCTATAAGTCCTTTGCTAATCATCACATGAATAGATGCATCAGGCGCAATTTGGGGTTCAGTTTCTTGACAAACCTTCTAATTGGTGGACAACCTGCTCTACCTCCTGAGCCAAAGCCATCCTTGATAATAAGAACCTGTTGTGGCACATTTTGGAGTCAGCCATCTATTGATAACAGTTTTTGCTGCTGCTGTTTTTTTTGCAAAGGCGAATGCTGTTTTTCATATACAGTCAAACCCACTGGATGGTTTGAAGGGAAAGCCAAATCTAAGAATGATACAGGGGAGATGGAAAGACAGAACAAAGGAGAGACACAAGAAAATCAAAGAGATGAAAGGCAGGAAAAAGAGTGGGGCAGAGATCAGGAGATAAAAGATAGATAAAAGAGAAAAAGATGAACAGAGACAGAGAGAAATCAAGGAATTACAGAGCTGGGATGCAGGCAGAGTATAGTACATGCGTCACTGCAGCTTAAGAGAGGATGAATGAGAAATTGTAGAATATAAAAGAGTCTAGGTCAGCTTCCTCTGCTCACTGCTGACTGCACAGTTTAAAAGAGACACTCAAATATATTTATAGACAGTCACCTTCTCCAGCTCTGGTCAGTACTTATCCATCGATGCATACACACATATGGTTTATGCATAGTTATGCTTGAAATTCTCAAACACACAAAGACGCAACATGATCAAATCGAATAAATAATATTGAACCTATTATTAAACACAGACGCTGCAACTACCTAAGCACGTCCATGTGTGCCAAAGAAATTGATTAGACATTTTACGACAAGCTGATGAAACGTAGGTCTGTCTTCAACTTTATGTAAGAGCAATATCCGCTGATGGCGTCACCTAATGGAGGAAAGCTTTCACTGCATCCTCTCTGACTCCCAAACACTTAAATACAACTTAAAATGTGAATACAGACACACAACTGCTCTGTGTGTGGTCTAAGTCATTATCACCCTTACTGTGTCATGAGGGACAGAGAAGCAGTTCATTAGCAGCCACTGCAGGAGTCCGACTAAGAGGGCGCGCTCTCATACTTTCCCTTTAATGTGTTCTGTCCTCTGATTGTCTATAATTCACAACTGAAACCCAGGCGCACAGCAGCACAAACACAACAGGTATATAGCAATGAACTCATAAACTGTGTATGCACATTAAAATGCACAGACACACAAACACAGCAGAGCCACTTTAACACTGGAACAGGAAGGGCTCCATGAAATAGTGGCTGCTGTTGTTAGTGCCCTAATCACATCATTGTGTGTGAATTATACAGAACTGACACAAATACCTCTGCTGCAAACCGACAACACGCATATTAAATATTCTAGTCTGTTAGATTCACACAAACACGCACGTACACATACACATACACATACACATGCACACACTTTTAGGAAAAAAATCTGTACCATCAACTGCTAAACAGACCAACACGCATTGCTGTGTTTTCTCTCCTGGGCTCATTGACTACAAATGAGCCACTTAATCACACAGATGTTTGTTTTTTTGTGTTGTCTTTCCACCACTGGAACTGGAACTATACCACAACCCAGGGTTTGTCTTCTTCATGTCCTACTATGAGCTGAAGCTGAAAGTCGCCCCTACTGGTCCTTCACTGGGGTCTGCAAGGGACAGAATTTCAATCCAATCATGTTTGAACAGGTTCCAGTAGCAGGCAGGTATTTATCAAAATGCAATCTTCAGTTATTGTTTAATGATAATTAAATTTTTTAAATAGCTTTTTAAAATGTATTTGCATTTATTCATCGAGTAAGAAATCATGCATCAGATATCAACCATCCAGACAGCCTGGCTACACCAGAAGTCCCGACATATAGTTGATGGGTTTCCAGAGTGCATAAAAGAGGCTCGGCTGAGTCCAACTGTATTTAATTACTGCATATTCAATATGCTTTGTACAGTATGTCTGTCAAGGTGGTATATGTTACTGCTGTTGACTAATTCTATTGATTTTACTCCTCTCCTCTACAGAGTTTCAATCAAAATGAGAACAAATTTTTGGTTCTAGACATTCAGATCAGACTTTCAGGGCTAGAACTGGTTCACGCCAGACTAAACATTTGAACTAACTACATCCAATTAGCCAAATACTACACTTTGTATGGGGATGTAATATCAGCTACCTAACAGGTTTCCATTTGTCACTGAAGAAAGAGAAAACAAGAAAACATAAATCCCTGATCTGATCACCCACAAAACCTAATCAGAGTCATGCATGAGAATTCATTTTAAGTGTATTTTTGTCTACAAAGATGTTGCACTAACCTGCCAATTTGATGTCAATTTTAATCAGGTGAATTACTTTGTTTTGCAGTATAACACTTGGTCAGGTGACTGTTGTTATTTGGAGCTATATAAATAAACCTGAATTGAATTGTTTAGATTTTGACTTATTGAACACTATTATATTCAACTTTTTACAAGACATGCTAATATTTTATTTAGATTTTTGTTTACCAAACTCCTTTATTTTATGTTCTAATTAAGTGTGCTCCCTTCTTTCTTGTATTTTTTTCTTCTGAGATATTCTGTCTTTTCATTTCATTTCATTTTATTGAGCCATTTTACTATGAGCTTTTTTGGTATAGATTGTTTCTAATATTCTAGCTGCTGTAACATGGGGATTTCCCACCTTATATTTAAACAAAAAGTTTCATAAAGACCTTATCTGACTAACTCTACATACGCTAGCATTACTGTTGTTGCCCTCTTGAGCTGGCATTACACCTCTGCCGATGGTACACCATGTATTCCTTCATGTTGGGTTAATGCAGTATATACTTACTACATAAGCATATAATTTTTAAGTGATCAGCTCCAATTAAAGTGATTTAGACTTCTATATGAGCGGCTTGGCACTAACTACACACAGACTGTGGGTGCAAATTGAATGAGAGGTACACTGAAAATTTGCCCTGTGCTTTCATGAGCGTAAATCTGGCCCACAGTGGGCCAGAGTGTGAGCCTCAGAGGAGCGCTGCCTTGTTAAACAGATGGGGACGACTGAATCACTGCACTGGTGTGGGGTAATTTAATTTCACAGTAGCAATTCAATGACTCATCGCAGAACACATGCACACATTAAAATACGCACGTGTGTATGCACAAACGCACTGAAACACTGCAACAAAAACACAATCGTCATAATTGATCTGCTTAGTATGAGGAGATAAACCAACCCCAAATCAGGCCAATCCACTTGATTACTGAACAGAAAGGTAAATACAACATTCATTGCTTTTTGAAGTTATTCCTCTTAAATTCCAATTTTAAAAATGAAATAATCTGAAGCAATGCTACCTTCCCAGTCTATTGTCATTTCCCAGGGCACCAAAAACTCATCATGTTCCATCAAGGTTGCTGGTGTCTCCAGATTACGCACAAGGTTTTTTTTTTTTCCTCAGTGCCTCCGTCACTTTTAAAGAGCCATTTGACAAACTTCTAAGTTATCCACCTCCTGTTGGTGTGTGAAGGCACTGATGGCAAAGGTCACCTTGTGTGTTGTTTGGAGACGTCAGCGGCATCTGACAGAATGGCAGTACCTGACAGCCTAGGATGAGAACACTGTTGGCAGTTTCCAGGATGATTAACAAGTGCCATCAAATTTGTGCATGAGTTTTTTTTATAGAAAGCAAAACAAAGCAAAAAAGATTTTGGCTAGAGTCACTGCAGTCCATTTTTCTCTGGAGATGCTACTCTGCAAACTCCTCCTATAACAGCAGATCTGAACCCAGAACCTACTTCCAGTGAAGTGCACATGTGATTAAAGTAAGTTTTGACACTCCAGAGGTTTGTATGGATAAAATCTGCATGTTTGTCTATCCATTTATCCTTCCTTCAGTATTTGCTCATCTGCCTTCACAGGCATATAAACTGAACATTTGTGGACTATGCTTAAACAAACCAACAAATTTAAATGAACTCTACAAATTCTGGCAAGAAGAGTGTTCCAATATCCAGCCAGACGCTTGTTGATGCCTACCAAACACATCTATTTGAGGTTTAACTTGTTAAGAGACATTTAGCCAAATATTAATGGGGGGTGTATGAATATATTTGATCCTGTATGTATACTTTCAATGCTGTGTAGATTAGAGAAAACCTAAAATAAATTCAAACTTGTGCACCCAATTCTAGTTTTTAAAAGTCATTAAAGATGTATGCTGTATAATTATTCCACATTGCAAAATGAACAGTTCAAAGAAATCATTAAAGACCCAAAATTACCATCACATTCATGCCCATGATGAGTGTATATAAGCTTCTGGCCACAACTGAGTGCTATGTTTGGGGCAAAGAGGCTGGGGAGAGACTTCGGTCTCCTGCTCTCTTTTTTTAATCTGTTGTGGCTTTTTTTTTCTTTTTTTTTTTAAAGGGGAATTTGTATTTTGCAAACATGGAAAATTAATTAATTTGTGTTTATATGGGCAGTACAAATATTTTTAATGAAAAAAATATAGGGGGAGATGCATTTATACCATTTTTTGTTGCTTAACAAGACAAACACATGTAATAACAGATAGAAAAAGAGAGAGGATGGTCTGCAATACTGCCTGGTACAATTTAGAGTACTTGTACAATAGTACATGCAAAAAAATAATAAATCCCTGCATGTTTAGCTTTGTGTTTGCACCAGAGTGTTTTTAAACACTGCCCGGAAAGTCAGGAAAGAACATCATGCACACTTCAGTGAAGTGCTGGTTCAGCCTTGAGAGGGCTGTCTGTGCAAAACACTTAACGACTGAATGCAGAGCGATCTTAAACAAAGGTTAAACTGCTTGACAAGCCCTGAAGGAAACTCAGTTGGCACTTTGGGAACAGCCACAACTGCACAATCATAACACAAAATACACAACATCAATAATGCAGAACAACAGTTTTCTAATGAATCATCAATCTTCACTTAGAGATAAATTGTATCATATAATTGTACCCAAGGCACTGGCCTGAGTGGGTTATGATGGGAAGGGTAAATGTGCACAATCTGATGGGAAGAAAATTTACACAAATTTGAGTCCCGCTGTGGAATAAAATACAGACAAAGTAGTGGTGACTTTAAAAATTGAGAAACCATTACTTTGAAGTCTTTGATCCCACTGAGCAAACAATGGGTTGACATGACCTGGAAAATGAAAGCAGAACAGCATGTTTGCATCTTTTTCTTGCTCTGGATCTTCATGAGTAAGTGAACACATTTGGTGTTTGATGTACTTGTGGGTGCCATGAGTAAATACATTTTTCAAACCTATACAGTAGGGTACAGAAGGCAAGGTCAAGAAAGACATGCAAAGCTACAAAAAAGGAGAGAAAAGCAATATGGATATTAAAAATAGGAAAGAAAACGTACTTAAACAATAAGGGAGTAGAATGAAATGGACCAAGAGCATCATAATAAATGAGAGGAGAAAAGACATGGCACAGATATGGGAGAAGTATTGAGGCTCACAGATATTTTTGCTCCCAGCAGATAAAAACAGACGAGACAGAGCAGAAGAGCCCACTTCTCTCTCCAGCAAGACTCACTTCTTGCTGTGCTTTAAGCTCACCAGTTTCATAGTCGTCCTGCTTTAATTTAGGCACCCCTTTGTTACTGCAGTCAGCCTTCGCCGTGATTGAACCCACAAAAGATGAAAGCTAAACCCACTTTGCAACGCTCCTCATTTGAATATGTGCGTGCATGTGTGTTGTATGTGTGTGCAGAGTAGTGAGTGGCAGAACAACTTCTTCTTCTACCTTAAGTGCCAACTACAAGCTGCACCTTTTTCTACTAAAAGCTTTGAGATGTGACGTGTTAATGATCACTGAGTGAGTCTTCAATTAACACCCAGCACATTCAGTTTGATGAGAATAATAATGAGTTGACTTAAATTGATGCCAGAATAATTTTGAGACTGGAGGGTGTTGTTTCTTCCTTTTTTGCTCTTGAGTAGTGAAAGATTCTTATTTCTAACCTAGCTGCAGAGTTTATCTTTATATCACAGACTACCTGAAATTTTAGGAAATATATTTTATATTAACATATCACTTCCCTGCACCGATTTCTATGTGTAACACCTTTATTTAAAGTTTATTGTTTGCATTTAATCAAATAAGATTACTCCGACTATTGAGATCTGTATTGCAAGTTGTTAACAGTGATCTATAAGACTGTATGTGTGTGAATGAGAGGGAGACAAGTGGAAAGATGATGCTGCAAGGAAGAGAGGTAGTGATGATGCATGTGTTTAAATACCTAGGGTCAAGTGTACAAAGCAACGGATAGGGCACGAGAGAGGTGAAGAAGAGTGCAAGCAGAGTGGAGTGGGTGGAGATGGGTGATTTGTGACAAAAAGGATAGCAGCAAGACTGAAAGTGAAGGTTTATGGGATGGTAGTGACACCTGCTATGATTTATGGTTTGGAAGATGGTGGCACTGACAAAAAGACAGGAGTCAGAGCTGGAGGAGGCAAAGGTGGAGATGTTAAGATTGGGAGTGAGCCAAAATGGACAAGATTAGAAATGAGTGCATCAGAGGGACAGCTTGGGTTGAGCGGTTTGGAGACAAAGTTAGAGAGACAAGACTGAGATGGTTTGGATATGTGCAGAGGAGGGATAGTGGATAAATTGGATGACGGATGTTGAAGATGGATCTGACATCCATCTATCTTCCACTTATCCTGTTCAGGGCCGGGGGGGGGCTGGAGCCTATCCCAACTGTCATAGGGCGAGAGGAAGGGTACACTGTGTCACCAGCCTATTGCAGGGCTAACACAGAGAGACAGACAACCATTCACACTCACATTCACACCTATGGGCAATTTAGTAACTGCATGTTTTTGGACTGTGGGAGGAAACCCACGCAGACATGGGGAGAACATGCAAACTCCACACAGAAAGGCCAATGTGGATTTGAACCCTTCTAGCTGTGAGGCAGCAGTACTAACCACCACCACACCACCGAGCAATACGTAACTGAACGAAGAACAGGACATAAAC